>BSSO01002153.1:0-20325 GCA_030267885.1 Mesembryanthemum crystallinum | reverse complement strand
GCTAGTTACATATTTGAGCCGCAAACATCGGCATACTTCGTGAGAGACATTCTTCTGTGTTATTATTGATTAGTTTCAGTTGCAAGGAGGATTTTGCTTCTCAGGATCAGTTGCAGGAAAGATGTTATGCAACTTTAGGGGCATTGAGTAATACTACATTAGTTATGGAGTAGTAGAAAGGAGATGTAATTATGGTTCTACAATTGAAAAGCGAGATGAATCTCGATTTAAAGATGCTCCCTTAAACTCCTCGAAAAATAGACGCTTATATCATAGGGTAGTAAAGAGGTGCTTCACATGAATACATTACATTATATGGTTAATCTATGTGCCACAAAAACTGGGATGATAAATGGAAACAACAAATGGTCAATGTAGAAGTGTCAAAACTTTGAGAGACAAGTAAACAAAAAGGAAATAATCTATGCACACATATTAAGTCCCTTATTAAAAAAATATACCCAAGTTGAAATAAATTATCCATCATTTTATTGTAAATTGATGGATTGGAAATTAAATATCGTATAAACCAATGGTGCTTTAAAAAAAAGGGAGGAGGGGTAAATTTAAGCAGTTGTTTGAATCACTTCAAAATTTTCCGAATGTGACAAAGGCCATGTTTGGCAAACAGATTTTTGAAAAGAGGTTAGCGGATTGAAGGAAAAATAGAGGATTGATCCGCTAATCATAGTGTTTGGTAACCAACGGACTGGTTCAATTTGCAAAAAACTAATGAATCCAGCTTTTTCACATTAAAAAAATGATTTATTTTTACAAATTAGCTAATTTTACCAAACACATTTATAAAAATCAGTTAATGCAATTCGCTGGTCGAATCTGCTACTATAATTTGGTGGTCGAATCTAGTAATATAATCCGCTATAAGCTATTAGTTAATTGCCAAACAAGACCAAAATGGGTTTGGTTCACTACTTAAATTTTCATATGAGTTGCAAAACAGCCCAAAAAAAAGTGAGTTATGTTAAACAAGTTATGGGTTTGAATAGAGTAGTGGCTTAGTGTTTCTTTGAGCCCAGTAAAATCTGTGGGCTAAACCCAACGATGTAATAAATTCTGGGTTAGATTGATCCAACCACAATACTTGTTCAGATCATTACACTGCCTGCTACTCCTACTCCCGTGATTGACTTGGTTCTTCTCTCTCCATTCTTGCTGTTCATCTACCACCTCTGGTATCTCTCTCTATCGATTTCTAGTTTGAATTTCATAATTTGTTGCTTTCGGTGATAAATTTGCTATTAGTATATGATCTCCTGTGTTTAGCAGTCCAATTATCAATTTCTGATCTCGATTTTCTGTTACTGAATTCAGTAATTGTTTGAAAAAATTTGCAACCTAAATTTAGGGTTTAATTTGGGGTTAAACTTGATTTGTATTGCAGTGTTTAGAGAGAAATGGCAAATCAGGGTGCAAAGAAACGGAAGGAAGAGAATGCTCGTCACATATCCAAGCTTCTTCGCCTTATTATCGGATGCAATGTAAATTTCTAAAACCCTTTCCCCTTTTTTTTTGTATCTCTTTGGAACAAGTGTAATTATCATAAATGTGTTCAAGCTTTATCTCTAGATTTACAGTGCCTTTGTGGATTGAACAATATTGGATTGTTGTGGATTTCAAAATTGTTAAAGCCCTTTGATTGATTGTATGATTACACCTTCCCCTCCCGTGTATTCATATCATTGACATGGCATTGAATGCCTAATAATTTCTGACTTTAAATGTGGTTCTTGTTGCGGTCGTATGGGCCATAGATGATTTTGTATGGCCGTTTAGCTAGTCGTTTGTATGTTCGAATTGCGATGATTAGTTTGTTTTTCCCTGGTCCTATGGCTTGTGGGGAATTTCTGCATTTTCTACATCCTTTTCTTACATTCCAAACTGCTACTCTATCGAAATCAATAGCTTCCCAGGACCTTAGGTAGTAACTTTAGGGAAGTTGGTTGTATCGTCCTTGCTTGAATTTAGCTAATGGGTTAATGGCTTACCGTGTATAATCCTCGCTGAAGACTATTAATGCTTTTTACTTGAAACAAGTAATCATTATATAAAGTTCTGACTATTAAGATAATATCAGTAGTTAATGTAGAAGTAAAACTGTCTCATTGGTTGAGTAATGATCCTTTTTACAACTTTGTGGTGACTGGTGATATTGATTTGTGCTTCATCTTTGTAGAGTCTAACTACCAGCCTCTCCGCCTTCTCTAAATGTTAATTTTTTACTTATGACTTGCCTTCAATTTTTCAAATCTTAATCTGTTCATTGTGGCAATGTCACTTGAGTACTTGATTTAGTTTTTCTACTTCATTAATACTGTTGGATGTGATTTAGTGAGCTTCACTGATGATTCATTTGAAAAAGTTTTCATCCCAATGCAATATCTAATGATTGTATCTCCTATCATCCAGGTTGCCTACATCTTGGTGAGGATGATTTTTTATTATTCTTCTTTAACGTGGAAGCATTGGGTTGGCCTAATTATAACATCTTTGGCCTACACAATTCCATATAAACAACTTGCCAGCATGGCAAAACCGGCTTATTCTGATAACGGTGAGCTTATAGATGGCGGGTTCGATATGAGTACAGGAGGAGTTTGTGGGTATGGTTATAGTATGTCTTCATTCTTAACATCTTTTACTCCCTTTCCTGTCAAAGATCTGATGCCACAGATTTAATGGTTTAATGTGCTACGATCTCAAGCTTATCACGTTCCTTCATTTTCTGTGTAACACCGTTGAACAATTTATTACTAATTCTTTTGTGCAGCTGATTTTCTATCATGATTCATGAACTATTTTGGTTTTGAGAACTTAGTGCTTTTTCATTGATGAACTAGCTGGATTTGAAATCTTACCTAAAGTTTATGACTATGCTTTGCAGGTATTTGCATGACATAATCTACATTACAAGTTTTGTGCAGATTGCCTCGCTCATCTCTGACAAATTTTGGTACACGTACTTAGTGGTAAGTTAAATTGCTTCAATTCTCCTTGGGTAACATGTCAATATCATGCTTAGAAACTCAACACGCCCCTCTTTTGTTCAATTATTCTGTAAAGCATTATGATGGAACTAAGTGATCTTGAGGCATTTTGTTATCTGATCATGATATGCATATCCTTCTAAAATTCTCACATTTTGGCGGTCCTCATGCAAATTTAATACACAAGAAGGAAGACTGATAGGAATTCAGGGTAGCTGACTATCTGTGAACTCTTTTCTTTATTATTTTTCTTGCGATGCTGCATTGTTTCCTGGCTAAGTTTATTAAGCTTTTAGTGGCAAGGAAATGTAGAAAAGACATGGTCTTGGGCATTATTTGTGGAAGGTCAACTCTGTTTGTGGAAGTTGTCTTCACTTGGTGGACACAGGGACATGTGTGTTAATTCCCCTGATCAAAAAATGCAACATACTTTGATCACCAGCTGAAGGATCCTCCCTCGTAAAAATAATGATCTTCTAAGGACAGTGGTTAGTGCTCTGATTAGACATTGGCTGTAGCCTCCATTTTTTACACTAAACCTTTGCTAGAGTCGGGGCCATGGGTGTTAGGTTGGCTACAGCTTAGGTCTGATCCCAAACAGAGATGGCGCTGCCGAAATAATTCAGCACAAACACCTCTGTGACAACACTGGGTAGTGGTGAATTCCCATATAACGAGCCTATAAAATGTTCCTTTTAAGCAATGTAAATGGCAGCTACCTTTGGTGGAAAAATTAAATCTCTTCTTATAAGGTCTTCTCCCATTCAGTGAGGCGTACAGTTTTAGGATGTTCCCATATGAATCTGTAAAATTCTGTTATGAGGAATCAGCAAGACTAAGTTTCTTTTTCTTCCCGTTGAAGTTACATTATTTTAGAGGCCTATTATGTTAATAGTTGTTATATCTGTGGTTAAAATAAAAAAAAAAAAAAAATGTTATGCAAGTTTGAGGTTAGTAAGTGAATAGGGTTTAGAAAATAAAAGCAAAAATGATTCGATGTATGTCTCAATATGTCACTGGTCTTATGCAAAATTCTCTTTTAATATCTTTGTGAGATGTGTTGAGAGATGCTGATGGATTTGTTGATAAATTTTGATAATTTTAATACGTCTTGGGAAATATCAGGTGGAAATGTTGATTCAGAGTAGTGCAATTTCTTACTTTTAGCAGCAGTTTTAGAATTCAAGTTGATGTTGATATGGGTAATTTTGTCAAGGTATATGTGCATTTAGCATTTTTTGTTAATACAATCAGTTTTAAATGTCATTGATGCTCTTGTTAATATCATCAGGATGACGAGGATAAAAATCTAATTGCATTTCTGTATGTGTGTTATGTTTTATATCAGAAAGTTGTTACCAATTTAAGGATCCTTTCACATATGCTTGTCTGTAAATTGCGAAAATTTGTGTGAGTTTTTAAGTGATTGCTCTTTATTACTTGTTCTCAAATCACAATTTTATTGAAAAGGACTTCAAGAATGAGAAAAGAGATAACTCTCAGATCTAGTCAGTAAAAACTCAAAGTGATTCATGTGAGGATTATCTGGTGCTAGTTGTATTCTGAAACATTTGGGAATCAGATAAAAAGAACCCCTACTTTTTTCTGGAAAGAAAAGGCCCTAGTCAGATCAAGCTGTGGTTGGTATGTTATAAATTACCGATACATCATACATGAGTTGCCTATGTATGTGTTGTGTATATAAAGTTCAAACTAATCAGGTGTTAATTGTGATTTTTCTATCTCTGCTGGGCTCTTAGCCTCTTGCGTCCTGCTTCGTGATACCTGTCCTGTCTATGGAAATGTTATTAGATAGATTGTCATATAAGTGTAATCTCTCCTTTCAGATACCAGCTTTTGGAGCCTATCAAGCTTCTGGTTTCATCAAAGGCTTCCTATCACAGGGTTCTGAGGTAGCGCACCTTTCGTATGGTTTTCAGTAAAATGTGCATTTCTGTCTTTTTCTTTTTTTTCTTTTTCTGTAGAGAAAGGAGAGTTAAACCCCATTGATAGTAATTAACTGGATCTCACACAGGGATTCGAATCTGGGTCACTAGGACCACATAAGAAGGTGTCCACCAACTGTGCTACAATGCACTGCTATGCATTGGGCAGATTTCTGTCCAGTGAAAATGTGTTTTATGTCCTTTTATCGTTACTAATTCCCATTTTGTCAAACTATATTTTTAGGGGATGGAGGAGGATGAGAAGACTCGTAAGAAGAGGGAAAAGCTGGAAAGGAAAGCTTCAAGGCCCAAATTTGGGAAAATGAGAACCAGATAGGTCTGTTCAATTTACTTATTTGCATTTCCCACAAATGTTGCTCGGTAGAGGCTGTTGGTTGGGGTACAAATTGAAGACTAAATTGCCCAAATACCAGAAGACTTTATGCTAAGAGTCATGGGAAGACTGTAGATTTGAGTGTTTTTATCGACGATAAATCAGATATTTGATTAGGTCGTAGTTTTTGCATCTCTTGGACGCACAAGAACTTCATGCTAGAGAAGCTCTTGGTTTTCTTTACATAAATAGTCGTAACATGTTAGGCTGTATTATCATTTTGGAATGAATCAGTTCCTTACCTTTCGATTATTACACAGCCACTACAGCTAGCTCTTCTAGCTTATATTGTAAAGGCAGATTTAGCCAGGTAAGCTAATGTGAAGGCAGAGATTTAGTCAGGTGCATTTGGATAAAAAGCAGTTCATAAACAATTAGCTACATTTCTTATCACAGTCACATTTTGTGTCCCAAGCTCGAACTAAAAAGTCTATGAAGCAAATCCTATTGAGGTGATAGCCACGGAAATTTTGTAGGTGGTTTAGGATCAATACTCACTCCTTTCACAAAAAGTGAACCAATCCCTTTAAAAACAAAATGGTAATAGCCACCTAATGATTTCCTAGTAGCCACATCCTTGAATTTTCATCTCTCAAGTTTCCATAGCCAAGGGCTATATAACCTTTTGGGCGTGGCAAGGTCCGTGCCTAACGAGATAAGTTCGAAACTAAACATCTAGCTCTCACATACTAAGGTGAGATATAGCAATCTATTTCTATTCATTACTGATAAACGAGCAACAGTTCTCGCTTGAGCTAATGCTATGCGTGTTTATCCTTTCTCACTTGAATATGTTCGATTCCTCCTTCGACTGCTCGCTCTGTGATAGTCATCAAGCTCTCATAGGGGGAAATATAGTCATTGCCACTCGCTTGAGCTAATGCTATGCGTGTTTATCCTTTCTCACTTGAATATGTTCGATTCCTCCTTCGACTACTCGCTCTGTGATAGTCATCAAGCTCTCATAGGGGGAAATATAGTCATTGCCATTGTCAATCCGTAATCTTTTCATTGATGCTTGAAGGTTTCTTGTGGGTTACAAATCCTATTATTGGCAACTCTGTTTATATAGAGGGAAATAGAGCAACAATTTGGTTCCTGAACCTCGGCCATGCCATTCAGGGTAACACATTTTGAAACCTATTGAATACTCAAGACTATTGTTCCTTCTAACCCAATGTATACTTTACTCAATCCAGTCACCGAAATTATGAGTTGCGTACAATTCCAAAATCATTTATCTCACAAATTTTTGTGAAAAATTGATTTACTCTAGTGTATCTTCATTAAATCTAAGGATATTAATTACCCTTATTTCAATACCATTCACCAAGAGTCCAATCAGGTGGTTAGGGTTCCACATGAAATTAAAAGGTCTAAATTCCACCCCCCTAACATTTAGTTGTTTATTTATTTCAATACAATAAATAAGAAAAGATCAATGTTACCTACTTTATAGACTAGTAAAGTCTACACCCAACATGGAGTGTAGATGCATGAATTGAAACCAACACCTTAGGGATGTACCATTAGGGATGGTGGTCAAGTGGTTTCAGCTCACTCTTAAATGGTTTGATAAGTCAATATTATTAGTTCGATTTCTCATCTTCCATGTCTCTTATAATAAGACAATTAAGTTACTAAACTTACGTAATTTGTGTTATAAATGATAGTTATCATTTAAAATTGTAACCTTCTTTTTTATTGCTGTAATTTGTATAATTATTTTTCGGATTTCCTATATATCTACAATTATCATCATTATAAACTAAGAGATCTATTTTGTTTAAAAAAAAAATCTTTATTCAATGAAATTATTTATATTATTTTACATTAATCATAAATAATTACAAATGTAGCTTCAAGGAGGAAAAAAAATACAAAGAAAATAATCACATATACTTAATTGCATCCTATACATCACAGGAGTTNAAAAAAAAAAAAAACCTAGTTTATGATTAAAAACTTCAAAATGCAGAAAACATTTGATGGGCCTAGTTACAGTTGGAGAGCATGAAAAATCCCAAGTTTGTTGGACAAAGGAATGATGGATTTAACCCCACTTTTCTGCTATATAGATGAAACTATTCCTATGTCCTATGTTGAAACACATAACAAATATGCTTCCTAGGATGAAAAGATTGATCAGAGAGAGAGAGAGAGAGAGACATAAATTTTTTTTTTTTTAAAAAAAAAGGGATTAGATTTGAAGGCAATAGGATGATCATCAGTAAGGTGAGAAAAATAGGGACACATGAATCAAACAACTAATAATAAGGCTTAAAGGACCCACCAAAAATATTATCATTGATTCATACCCTACAAACAACCACATAGTCATCTTTGCTTTGCATGTCCCTCTAAATGTAGGGTCTCATTCTCTGCTTATTTTTCCATTTTTATCTCTCTTTCTCTATTTTAATTTTTGCTGAAAGAAAGGAATTTGCAAATTTGTTTTGGCTGATACTTAAAGACTTGTCTTGTTGAAAGGACAGGAGCTTGCAGCAGATTATAAGATACATACAGTACCAGATTATGACTTGCATGGGTAATTTGTGTTTTTGTACCTCCCTTTTTAGCACTTTCATTAGTGGACCTTGTCATGTGAAGTGAGTAGTTTGCTGATATCAAGTGATGAATTGAAGGTAACACCTCTTCACCCTTAATTCTCTAAATGTGGGATGCACAACTTTAGTTACTTTGGTGTAACATCACTTTCGATTCTTAGGATGTGTATGTGAATGGGAACTTCCTCGAAGACGCGTTGTTGCTTGTAAGAGCAACTCGAACGCATTTGCTAAGGATTTGATTAAATCAATGGAGCAATCTGCTTATTATCTTGGTGAATTATTACAAATTAAAATGTTTGGGTTTTTTTGTTTATGATTTTAGGTTTGAGAAATATGAATCGTGTGGGCCATTTTTTTTACATATATGGGATATGATTATACGCCAAAAAAAGGAGAATATTGGGTTGTTGATGACAAGACTTGCAAAAAGTAAAACCGAGGATAGTAAAGTATAGTAGCTTCATGGATCCGAGCCTTGATCTTTTCATTTATAGATGATCTTTTATACCAAGCAGTCAACAATAATCCTCTCCGGGAAAAGGTTTCCATGCTGGTAGCTTTGGGTTATAATTTGAAGGTGACATACCATATGCCACATCTCTTTCATGTTATGGTACCCTGCAAATAATTGTCCTTAACCAATTGCGATGGCCATGGTAATTGTTATATATACTTTCTTTTCTCTTTTTATGTACGTTCTTCAAAATCAAGTCAGGTCTCATGTAATAGACTATATATGTGTATAATTGGTCGTAGAACATAAAATATGCAATGGTTAACTGTATTGATAATCAGACATCAGGAATTCAGAACAATCAATTAATTAATATCCATTTAATATGTAATACATTACTACTACTTTCCATTCAGGCACTACCATTCTATAAACTGGCCAAATATCTTTTGGTTTAATACACTTAATCATCCTATAAGCAGATACCCAAAATTCATGAAATCAATATCTTTGCCCTTGAAGCCCAAAAGGTTAATATAATACTCCATACATATACATTGAAAAAAACTGGAGAATCAAATTTAAAATATAGTGTAGATTAAGACGTGGCAATTTCAGTTATTAGGTCAATATGGTTGAGTCATTGTGAGATATTGTAAAGCACATACCATGCTTTTAAAGTCGAAACGATTGGCCTGTAACTCTTCAAACTGTGAGAATGGTCGACGAGATGTAAGAAACAAAAGGTGTGCAAACAGGTTTAATAGTGTGCAAATTAAATTACAAGAACCCTGCATGTACTTTTGCAGTTGCTGAAAAACTTTAAATGTTATAACACCTGAAACCCCCACAACATGATGAAGGTCCTCAATGTCCTTCACTACAATTGACAAGACAAATAAGAAATAAATGACCAAAGAAGTATCGAAAACCCCCAATTAAGAATAATATCATTGACATATAGAAGGACAATCGTAACTGCAAACCTACAATGTCAAACAAATACTAGAAGTGTGAATTTAGATACATACAAACCCAACATTAACCATGACCCTAATACTGAAAATATCTCCTAACCTTAGGCCCTGTTCGGGGTGGTTGTCAGCTGCCAATTTTTGGTTTTGAAATTTTTTTAACTCTTTGTAAAAATTTAATTTAAATCTAAACTTTTTTTGTGCTTACAGTTCTCTGCTTCATTTTCAAAACTGACAACAGAAAATTGAAAACCAAAAAATGTCATTTCCAAAAATTGGTTTTGAGTTTCCAGAAAAACTGAAATTTGGCAAATAAAAATCACTCCAAAGAGGACCTTAGCTTTTTCAATTTCCTTTATCTATCTAACATTACATTGAATAATTGTAGTATGTACCATTTTGGGGGAATATATATAAATTTATTGTGGTTTTCCTCACTTTCTTCCTTGGATTTGCACTTAAATGTATGACTTTTTTACCATTTGGCTCCAAAGTCAGAAACTTTTGTGTTTGTAAGCGGAAAGTCGTGGGGTTCCAAAAGCTATTTGTGATGCCCCCAGCATATAACTTTTGGTGCACGGTCTACAAGCCTGGGACACACTCAGATTTTCATTTTCCCCCACTTTCTTTTTTTTCTCTCTCTTTGCTCTTTTATATCGTTACTTTTTTAGTAGTGGAGATAAGGGTTAAAAAGACACTTACAACAGTTACCATCCAAAAGAGTTTTTTTTTTTTTTTTTTTTTTTTTACTTTTCTTATTTCAACTAGACTTTCTGGATAACTATAGACATACTAAATTTTTTTAAGAATAAATAACATATATTATGTATTATACTAAACCGGATACATTTAGCTTCATTAATTTAAATACATAATTTTTGATAAATAAGTCTACAAGCATTTACTATTTTAATTAATATTATTTATTTCAACATAAAAAGGAAAAGAAAGTTTGTTTACGCTGTATGAGGATGATGAATATGAATGCAACAGATTGTCATGGCGTGTTCGATTCAGTTGAAATGATCCAGATTGAACTGATCGAACTGAACGTGTGAACTGATTGATTGAATCGGTATTGAAGAAATAGAATAATTATGTGAGAGAAGAAGTAAGTTGCGGAACTGAATTAAATCAAACTGAAATACATTGAATTAAACTGAACAATTTAAACTGAAATGAATGCAGATCGCAGAATGTGTAAGTTGAGATAAACATTACACACACCTAAGCTTCCAATATTTTGCAGTAATTTCACATGAGTAACATTCGTTGTCAGCCTAGCTACGTACATTCTTTAAGCTCCCTCTGTTTCATGATGCATTCTTTGAGCTCCCTTTGTTTCATGATGCACTACAACACTAGGCTTTTCGGTAAACTAGTATTTTGATCTTCATATGTAACTATAACTAACATGATAGCTGATATTATTCAATAAAATTCTTCCCTCATTTATTTTTGTTGCTACTGATCTTCTTAATATTTTGTTTTTCACTATGTAAAACAAAACATAGAGCTCACAATCATAACAAATTGATAGCTTTTGCCAAACTAGCTATATCTCTATTTCTTCACTCTATAAACATACATCTGTATCTACTCTTGATTACTAGCATTGACACCTGTCACTAGCCCTTAAAACAGGCAAAACCTAGCTCATCATTAGTCACTAATCTCATCAATGTAGTCTTATAGCTAGATTAACATGTGTTTATAGACTAGCTAAACAGATCATAAGTTTACTCAAATTTAGTAATTACAAGAAAACTAAACTCATCTTGAGTTGTTTATCCAATAAATAATCAATCTTTAACCTTGGTTATATTTTTTTTTTCTTTTTTTTTTTTTGAAAAATGGAGGTTAAAGCCCGTTACATAATAATCGTTCTAGAAAAAGAAACACCTAAGACATCATCCGTAAGGATGTGCATAACATTAGGAGGAGGTGACTCGAAAACATGGAGACCAAACGAGAGTTGTAACCCATAATTTGCGAACCAATCGACAGCTTGACTTTCCTTTCTGCATGTGTGAATGAACTTTAACTCCCCTTGTCGTTTAATCTTAGTTATATTATTATTTATCAATTGATCAATTTATATGGTCTAAATTTCTTTCACGTGGGATTGTATTGTACTATATCTTAGGATTTGACCGTGACTTAATAGTAATAAAATCTTGTGATGAATAATTGATGATGGAGTAATACATACAACACTTAATCATTGTGTAATGCCTTGGAGATAATATTTTTTAAAACTTGTTATAAAAGTCTGAAAGTCTCAAACTTTACTGCTCTGATCTGCCAGCAATTGTAGGTGTTATTTTGGTGCCACAAATCCAATGGTTGTATAAAGATAAAGTTGTTTACTGCTCACTAAATATTTATCAAACTTTATAGCCGCCCGGCAAAGGCTTCTGTGTAAGTGTAACCGTTAATTGTTTCTCTCTTTCAGTGGGCTGCTTGTCTGCTTGCTTGTTCAAGTTACCTTAGTCAGTCGGGTTTAATGTGGAGTGGTTTCTAACCTTTTTTTTTTTTCCTCCCTCGGTAAAAGGATTGTGCAAGTAGATAGCGACCGATATATCTCCAACTACGTGATGTTCGGACTCTCGTGTATCAGATAAACTGAACAACCAGTGCAACCACTGTTCCACTGGCTCCGTCAACGTAGCACCATCAAGGGCCAAATATAGTTCCTACAAGCCAAAAGTTACAAGAGACATGGGGTAATGAAGAATCGAACCTATGATATTGGCTTACCAAACCACTTGGGAGTGAGTTTGAAACTACTTGGCTACCACCTTCGATAGTAGAAAATCAAATATCTTATCGTGATGGTTAAATAGTGTTCTAAATTTTGAATTTTGAAAGTTATGTAAATTGTAATAATGGTTTAATGAAGAGTCAAGCCCAAAAACAACAAAATTGTAAATTAGAAACCCTATACGGCTATTGAAGGCGGCTCTTACGAAACCATCGAAGAGAACTGTTTGGTTAAGATAGGATGCTCAAAAGCTTAATTGGAGGTTCATTTACTCTAATTTTATTTTCAAATGTGCAAACCATTGTCTCCGTATCCTTTTAGTTTCTCTATGGGAGTTTCATATAGTGGTTGAAATTAGGTTAAATGTTCAAGTCTTTTATAAAGCGTCTAAACAAATTTATTTGTGAAATACTTGATATCGTGCATTGAGAGGTGGCCAAGATTGTCAAACTAAAAATTAATAGTTATTTTTATGACAAACTGAGTGCGAGTATCTTTTAACTTATCAAGGTTTTCTTACATGGTCAAATGCTCTTGAATTTGTGTCACACAATTCGAGGTCTCTTACTCTCTTGCGTAACAAATCATATTGATGCTAAATCATTTATTGGATTAATTGTTAAACACGGTTGATCGTTGATAAATGAAGTGGCAAACAACTAAATTAAACAAGGTGAGAAGTGATCAAACATTTCTTCATTTCCTCTTTTATAGCTAGCTGATACTATCATCATTTTTACAAGAAAAAACTAGACTATTTTTCATTATACTCTACTATATATTGAATAATTGAAAGCAATGCATGATTGAGATGCGGGTTTGGATAGAATATCTTAGGGGCTTGTACGTGCATTGCATTCTAGTATGATTTATCTTCTCATGCAAAAGTTTGACCTTTTTTGGGGTTATATACAGCTTTCCAATTTTCTTTTTGAGAAGAGTTTTGTATTGTACTCCATATCCTAGATTATATCATGTTGTAAGAATTTATATTTGGTCCAAAGATATTTTTCTAGACATCTTTTTTATTTATCAGCTAAATAGAAAAAAAAAATTCTAAAGAACTTATAAATTACAATCCTCAAGTAATTAAATTTCATGTAGTTTTAAAATTGCTTTAATACTTAAAAAATAAATATAAATCAAGTCAAACATAGCGCAATTTGACCCTCGCAAAACATTATTACAGTGTAAATATAATGAAGAGCATTTATATTTTGATAATAATTTTGTAATTTGAAATAAAAATATGTTATTGTTGTTGTTGTTGCTGCTGCTACTGTTATTGTTGTTGTTGCTGCTGCTGCTGCTGCTACTGTTATTGTTGTTGTTGTTGTTGTTGCTGCTATTGTTGTTGTTTTTGTTGTTATTATAGGTCTTTACCTTGCTTGGAACAAGAAGTTGAAGATAGAAAATTTTGAAAATTAAAGTTTTCGGACATACACTATACTATAGTAAAATTCACTATTTAATGATTTGATATGCAGTATGGCGTCCAAAATATTTGTTAATTGGCTAATGACACTTCAAAATATCAAAAGGATCTGACTATTGATTTTTCATTGTCATGGTAAGTAAGTCACTATTCATCCTAGCCCATAACTTAGCATGTTTGGCTAAATATTAATGTGAATGATGAGATTAATCTCCTTAATTACAAGTTGGACTTAGAAATTGAGCCATATCTTCAAAGTCCTCTCAACTCTTTCATAAGTAGCAAAGGTTGTGGAAAATGTTGCACAAACAAGGCATATAATCCTTTAATTGTCAAAAGGATAGTCCTTCACCATTAAGGTTAAGGGAGCTAAAAAAAAAGACAAATTGGTGCTTAATAATTCTGAAAAACCCATAGAATTAGAATATGGATTAAATGTCTGACACATTTCACTAAATGATTGGTTAGGTTATATGAACCAATTAGCACAAGGCTGTCACCTGAACCATTATTATTATTAAGATATTATTATTAAGATAAATTATTATTATTTTTAGTAATAATATTATTAATATTAGCCCTTTTCTTTCTGTAAACTAAAACCCACAACAAATTCAAAGCATCTTCCTCATAAATTAATGAAAATACTGCCATGACAGTCCAGTCCAATAATACAAAAGGGCTTGATTAATTTAATTGAAAAAGGCTGCAAATGCAGAAATCTTTTGTTAAACCCAAGAAACTGGATTTTTCACCAGCACCCTTCCATTATTAACAAAATTATTATTCTATTTTCTTAAGGTGGCAAAGGAAGCATCTTTCCATAGCTGAATTCCACTAGTATAATAGACTAGTCATTTTTTTTTCCCTCTTCTCATTTTTCTTGTTACTTTTTTGCTAATATATTTAGTGTTTTTTCATTTTGTTATTTCATTCAATTTAATAGAAGTTTTTCAGATATTAAAGCTCTGTTTTAATTCATTGGCTCTGGTCAGAATCTGGGCACTGCCAACCTGGGATACTTTTGATGCTTCAATTGCATGATTAATTACTCCTACATATTTTACAAAATAAAATAAGGGGGATAGATTTAAGAATTTTGTTCTAATTAGTTCATAATAATGCATGTTCTTTCATTGCAGCAGTGAAAAAACAGAACAGAAGCTTCTGTGTGTTTTTTTTTCTTTTCCTTTTTTAATTTTCAGTGTTTTTGGGTTAAGAAAATGGATTTTTTTTTTTTTTTTTACAGCAACAATGAGGTTTCCCTCAAAAGAATTGATACTAATCATGAGTTGACTCCAGCTCAAAATAACCCAATTTCCTTACATTGTAATTATTCAGGTTTATGACCTTTTCGTATATATTAATTACAGGAGGAGGAAAGGGGCCACTAATCACAGCTGGTTTGCATCATAATGAAGCTCATAAGTTGTTACCAACTACTTTAACATGGTTTATCCATCATTAAAAATCTTTAGGCAAATCAAATAAGTATAATGTACTACCGTGATAGATTAAATAATAACCCCACCAAATATGCAAATCTCATTTTCACAATGAGATTATTACTGCACGTTTTAAATAAATGTTTAAATTTGACTTCACGGGAATGTTTTGTTAAATGTAACAAAAAAAAATAAAAAAAAAAGTTGAGAAATTAATTGATATAGAGACAATATGTAGGAAATATATTTTCTTTCTTTTTCCTTACTTCAACTTAATACTATGTTACACAGGGTGGTGCAATTTCAGATCATGCACCAAATGATCATAGAATACAAGGGATGCTTATAAGCATAACTTCCCCTAAAAAAATAATAACAAGGCAAAAAATCATTGAAGATAAAAAAAAGAGGAAAAGGGGAGATTAATTAGACTATTTAATAAATAATTAAAAATAAAGGGATGAAGAGAAAAGAAAAAAAAAATCTTTTTTGATTAGACATGGAGACAATTGCCATGACAAATCATGCACCAGTCTTGATCCCAAAGTCTCTTTCTATATACAAGCAGCCTCTCTCTATCCCTCCCTCATTCTTCCCTTTGGCCATCATATTCAGGATTGGTGATTGGTGGTTAGAACTCAATTTTCATTAGTGGTGTTTGATTTGTCCCTACATAAGACAAAGCAAGCAAGATATAAGTTGTAAATTTTTAATTTTATAGGAATGTTGTAAGTTTAATTTGCACTAATCTAAACATTATAGGTAATTTAATTGTCCCAATTTAAATCTTCCTTACCATGTAAGGGTTGTGATTGATATCCATTCTCCTTTTGGCCATAACTCATCTGAACAATACTTTGCAAGTCACCTTCACATAGTGAGGATAGCTGTGAAATCAAAATTAAAGAGTATATCAGTACCTTATTACAATCTTATGATCAAATTAACATTTCTGCTGGATTTTCTAAAACGGTTTATAAGAATGGTCTCTAAGCTTATCACAATATTGTCTTATCATATTTACATAGCTAAAGGGAAATTTGGGCAATTGTGCTTTAAACACAACTAATTAAATTAGCATGCATTATGATTTTAAGAAGGGATTAATCATCATGGTTATCGAGAGATCATAGTGGGTCCAGTAGTCTAACTCATAAAATATCACAAATTTATTATTTCAGGTGAATTCTAAGATATGGATCGGTGAGATCAAATCGATATCATAATTTTCATTATTATCATCATAATTTACAATAATAATTGATATTATGAGAGAATATGATGAAGGGGTGGAAATGATTACCTGAGGGACACCATTAGGAAATCCATCAATTGGATGTAATTGCAAGCCATGGTTTTGATTGAGTGAGGCATTTAAGGGGTCCATTGAGCATGGGGCCATTGGCCCCCCAGTGGTTAAGTTATTTTGCAAGGGATTTTGATTTTGATTTTGATTTTGATGATGCTGCCCATAAAGGGTTGGTGCCAAGGAATCTATTGGGTACATTGGATGCTGCAAAGAGCAATTTGGTTGGATAGCCTGGAATTTGCCCAACATAAAAGTCAATTTTAAAACAAATTAATACAAATATTATCAAAAAAAGTATGGTTAGGGGAAGAAAATTTGGCCAACTTTTTCCCTAAAGAAAAGAAAATAAAAAAAGTAAACTTACATCCTTTGAGAAAAGATTGTCCATGTTAGAGTCTAGCCTTGGATTCACAGAGGACAACTTCATTGAAAGGAACTACACAAAAACAGCCACATATGGTACCCATTTTAGTCAAGAGAATAAGTACATGATCACACCCTTAATTAATTGAATGTGTTTAATTTATTTAATTGTGAATGATTGATTAGCTTCAAATTTACCTCAACTTGTCTTTGCAATGACTGTACATAATTGATGATTTCATCCAGCATGAGTGCTTTTCCAGTTACCTGTAATTAATGAAAAATCAAGGTCAAATGAGTAGAAATAATTATCTATAAAACTTGAATGAATGCCCTATAATCAATCAAAAAATCAAATATCAAATGAGTAGAAATTAGAGAGTTTTGTTAATGGACCTTATTGCAGCCTGGTACAAGATCCTGAAGCAGCTTCATTCTTTCACTAATTTTCTCTCTTCTAACCTGCCAATGTCAAATTTTCAAGTAAATCTTAGTTAAGATTGCAAAGTATATGAAAATTTATCTTAATTAACATCAATTTTCATTAATTCATACTCTTTCAGCAAGACTATGACTATCAGTAGCTTGACCCCTCCTTGCTCTGACATGAATATAGTCCTTTGGAGCCTCAGGTGGCTTTTGGTTTGAATTGCTCTGTTTCTCTCCTCTGTTTTCCTCTGTTTTTGCATCTTCTTCTCCACTACCTTCCTCTGATTTGCTTCGCTTAGCAATTGAATCATCCCCAATTTCAGCAACCTGAAACAAAATGTTTTATGGGTTTAATTCAATCAAAATAGTTCAAACAGAATAATTACCAAAATGGAATAAATATGGGACATTTCTTTGTGTGATGGAAGCTACAACATACTCTGTTGGAATTGCTGAGCAGGGGAGATTGACTTTCCTTCGCTTTTCCTTTAGGAGCTGCTTTTCTCTTCCGGCTTGGTGCATTTTCGCCACCCGGGTTTTGGCCGGAAATCGACGAATTCTCCCGGGAGTTGGATAATTCACCTTGATCCATTGCAAGATTAGCTCTTTGCCTCTCGTTGATAGAGTTTTCAAAGGAATTGTTGTTGTTTTCTGCTTGAGATCCAGCTGCCTTAAGCGAAGGGCTACTTAGAACTCTTTGCAACTTGCCATTACCACCTAAATTGCTGTTGGATCTATATGCAAGCTCTGCGTTGTTATTATTGTTTGCCACAAATTGGCTTGTTCTGCCGTTGAAACTCCTACTACCAAAGGAAGAAAATCTCGCCGCCCGAGCTGCGAACCCCGGATCCCCAGGCATTGCCGGTAAATTAGAGCTCAAAGCAATTGAATTTCCCAAAGTGGGAAAGTTGTCTTTCATCAAATGATCCACAATTGGCATCCCCATTTTGGGGGGTGAGCTCAATGGAGTGTTGTAGCAGGAATTGTTGGTGCTACAACTGCCACCAGCACCACCGCTGCCGCCACCACCCCCGCCGCCAATGTAAGGCGGCAATGAAGGTGGTCCACCACCGGAATGGATATCGCCGGAGTTGCAAATACTGCCCAACTTGCCTATCAGCTCCCTGATCATGAAATTGTCATTGGGTGCGGCCGAGCCTGAGGCGCCAGGGGAGGACACCATGGAGCTCCGGGCAGACTCGAAGTGATCAGCCGCAGCCGGATGAGGAGAGAGAAAGCAATCAGGCGATTGAGAGGATTGGATTTCCATTGCTGAGGAGATGGATTGCCATGTGGGCATTCCACCGGAGAATGGATGATCAAATTGAAGCGGGGGCGGCATGCTAGCATTCATGAAGAATTCCTTGTCCATGATGAAACTCTTCAAATTTGAGCGATTCAGAAATGTAAATGACTAAAATTGAAGACTAATTTTGTAACCCGAGTGAGAGTTCTGTTCTCAAATGAGCTTTACATTTGAGTGGCAATTGAACTCAAATATCAAGAAAACAGGGGTAAAAAAAAAACAGGGGAAAACAGGGGGAAACAGGGGAAACTGGTATGATGAGAGTATGACCTGGGTGTGGTGGTTGCAGGGGAGGAAATATATATGAAAATTAGACAAAGTGGGGGAGGAAAAGGGGGGAAGGTGTTTGGGTGGGATGTATGCAGCTATATAGCAAATTAAAAAAATACTGTTTAATTTAACAAATACAAAAAATTAAAATTAATTAAAAACCTAACAAAAAAAAACTTTAAAAAAAATTTAGATTTTTGTTAAGGAGAAAATGAAAAGGACAGTTTGACCTGGATAATAAAAACACAGTAGCTCACTGACCCTCACTTTTTTTTTTGTTTATAATTTTTCTCTCTCATCTCCGCAAAAGGCGGGAGAGAGGTGCTTGAAGGTGGTAATGAGGTTACTAATACAATATGCAATTGCCTGGCATTGAATTTGAACGTCAAAGTAAAATCCAGAAGAAAGTGGGTTTGATATATACTCCCTCCGTTCTCAAATGAAAGTTACGATTGGAATTCCAACTCACATGCTAATGTGAGTTGTGAGTTGCGGAATTTCAAGCGTAACCTTCATTTGAGAACAAATGGAGTAGTATATTTGATTGATTAATTAATTAATTGATATCATAAGTTGTATTTTTTGTGGACTTACAAAGAAAGAAAGAAGCAGCTGCTTAGTTCTAATTCCAGCATCATCAAGGCCTGGAAATGCTGGAAGATCCAAGAAGATGACTTTTTGGTTTTCCATGTCCAACACGGTTTATATGTACCTTGCTGTTTTGGATTAACTCTAATTGCATTGACTTTTTTGGCTAGGGATATAGTAGAAAATTCTACAATGTGCTATATTTTCAATTCAAGTTTACTAATAAATTTACTATTTTTTTTTATCATTAATACCAGTTTTCAATATATTAGTGTACTATTTAGTTCAATAATACCTTTTTTTTTTAGCCCAGTGGTTAAGATTGAGGCCCTGGGTACATTAAGTCCCAAGTTCGATTCCCCCCTCCCCCTGTTGTATGTAATTTATTGTACTGGCATTTGTGCCTCCCTTAACCCAAAAAAAAAAAAAAAAAAACAATGCCAATTTTTTAATCACCAGTACTAATTTTTATGTCAACCATACTAGTTGCCTAATAGATGCGGTCTTATACAATATTTTGCGTTCATGTTTTAGGACTGGCAACCATAGGTTTTACAATTTCAAATTATATTCTTGTTTTATTTTGTGTTCATGTTTTTAGGATTGGCCTAATGAATTGCTATATGAATTAAGCCATTAACTCATGTCACATTTTGAAAAAGAATTTTCTAGCCACTTATAAATATATATCCTACTTATTGAGAAAAAAAATGAACCATATTTAGGACCGTATCATAGTATAACTTGCTTTTAATTTGGCATCAATTGGTGCTTCAATTTTAGAGAATTTAAGTTGAAATAGACATACTTTCACAAAGTTAAGGTAATAAAGCAATGAGTAGCAAATAAAGCATCTTTCAATAAAAGAAAAATTCCTTTTTACTCCCTTTTAAAACTCAGACAAACATCAACAATAATACACAGTTGGAATCTTCTCCACACTCCCTTTAAGTCGAGATTAAGAGAACGGTTGTATTCAGAAATTCCATTGTACTGTAATTTTTGTTGTTGAAGTATATTAGTACTAGACTAGTTTACTGGAAATAATAGGTAAGAATACCAGCATATTAATA
>BSSO01002152.1:0-20327 GCA_030267885.1 Mesembryanthemum crystallinum | reverse complement strand
ACAGCAGCACATGGGTGATGTAGTTACTGTTTTTAACTCTTAGTACTCCTCCTAGGCTTAAGGGTATGTTTGACACCAAAAGCTTTCAAAAGCTAACTTTTGAGCAAAAACTATAGCTTGAAGCTTGTTCATTTTTATATCAGCTACCAAACAAGATTTTTAGCAACATCTATAGCTAGGGCCGATTTTTGAAATCTATTAATAGTAGCTGTCAAGTTGAAATCTATTAATAGTAGCTTTCACTTGACAGCTATATTTTGAGTACAGATTGAAGTTTCAGATTGTTCTTTTTTCTCTCTACTACTAAACAACATTTAAATCAACCCCTACAATTAATTTTGTCAAACAAACCCTAGAAGTATTCTAAATCTTATTACAAAAAATCACAATGGGATTGGGTCGTCCAAGAGTTAAATAACTGGTACTACATGAATTTCAAAGAATACCACCTCATTGATCACATTCACATAGGTAACACTCAAGAACTTTTTACCAGTCCAGAAAATCTATAAACTAGTACTAGGCGACTATGAGTTCTAACAGATCCCAAGTACATACATTTACACAACTTTGATCTTCTTCTTCCCCAATTTCTCCAACACTTGACACAAAATGCAAATTCGATGAAGTAATCCCACAGAGTGAAAAGATCAGACCNCCTTGAAGACACCAACAATGGCGTCTCCTGCAACAATCCACCGCTCCCCCTCCCCCCACCCACAACCCACCTCATCATCTTCTCCACCACCATCTTCATCTTCCCCTCTCCAACGCCTCTCCACCTTCAAATCCTCACCCACATCCGCCATTAACGACCCATCTTCTGATCCTCTCTCCTCCTTCTCCACCGACCCCGTTTTCTCTCTCTTCCTCTCTCCCTCCTTCTCCTCCACCCAATTCTCCTCCTCCGCCCTCTCCTCCGGCTCCGCCGCCTCCACCGCCGAGAAGCTCCAGGATGGCATCCGCCTCCTCGAGAAGCAGCTCCGCAACGAGGTCCTCTCTCGCCACCACGATCTCTTCGCACAGCTCTCATCTCTCCGACACGCCGAATCGGCGTTAACCCTCGTCCGATCCACTGTCTCTTCTCTTCAATCCTCCGTTAAACGTGTCCGATCCGACATTGCGGATCCTAATCGAATAATTCGGTTTAAGACGTTGCAACTTTCGAATCTCCACAATACAACTGAGCTGCTTCAGGGGAGTATTCGGGTTATTCGGCTTTCGAGGAAGCTGAGGGATGTGATGGGTGTTGCTGAAAATGAGAATTTGGATCTTTTGAAGGGTGCCCAGTTGCATTGTGAGATTCTTGGGCTTGCTAGGGATAGTGGGTTGGCTGGGATTGAGGTGGTTGATGAGGAATTGAGGTGGGTTTCTGAGGCCGGGGCGCGGTTGCGATCCGAGGGGATGGTGGTGTTGGAGAGAGGGTTGGAGGGTTTGAATCAGGCTGAGGTGGGGAGTGGGTTGCAGGTGTTTTATAATTTGGGTGAGCTTAGGGCTACTGTTGATGGGTTGGTTAGTAAGTATAGGAGTATGGGGGTGAAGTGTATTAGTGCTGCATTGGATATGAAGGCAATCTCGGCCTCTTCTTCGGGGGGTGGTGGTGGGTTCGGGCCAGGGGGGATTCAGAGGAGCGGGACTCCGCAGATTGGGGCCGGGGCTAAGGCTAAGGATGCGCTCTGGCAACGGATGAGTGCTTGTATGGATCAGTTGCATTCTATCATCGTTGCGGTTTGGCATTTGCAGAGGGTGTTGTATAAGAAGAGGGATCCCTTCACCCATGTTCTGCTCCTGGATGAGGTCATTCAGGTGAGACTGCTGCTCTTTTTATCCTTGTTGATATTGTTGCATTTGCTTGATAAGATTTGGCCTTTTGTGTATGTGTTTGCTTTCTTCAACTGAATGATGTTCCAGAAATTACAAGTGGTTGGTTACGCGAGCAAGCGTAAAGGGAGTTTTCCCCCATTATGTGATTTGCATCTGATAGAGTACTTATATCATGTATGATGAATTCTTTTACTGGATTGATTAGCATCCCAAAAACAAAGAGTCAACAAACTGTTACTCCTTGGAACAAATATGGTGAAAAACTTGGGTTTATAATTGTAGCTTCTCTTGCTTAGCTCATTTCACAGTACCCAGCAGGCCCAAAAAAATAGGACTCTTTAGTTTTTTTAGATAAAGATAAAGTATATTAATGAGGAATCAGCTACACAAACGGAGAGGATAAGAAATCCGCTCCAAAGAAATAGTTACAGTTACAAATTGGCCCAATTACGTTGAATTTCCGAAATAGTGTAACCCCTAAATAAACCAGCCGCTTTAGTCCATATGAAGCAAGATAGGTGATCCTATCCCAAAACAAAACCAGGCAAGCACAAACCCCCTTGAACACCCGGGCATTCCTCTCTAACCAAATGCACCATAACACCGCGAAGAAAGCATTGTGCTATAAGACCTTCATCTCCTTCCTCCTGCCGAAGCCCACAAACCGCATATGTAAAAACACCGCAACGCTAGAAGGGCACACCAATGACTCTCCTCCAAAACTAAACAACTCACTCCAAAGGGGCCAGGCTATCTCACATTCATGGAAAAGGTGCATTGAAGTCTCACTCCTAGTCTGGTAGAGCAAACAAATATCGGGTGATAAAAACCACCCCCGATCTCCTCCTCTTCAAATCAATTTTATTGACCCTGTCCAAAGCGAAAGTCCGTACAAACGCTCTCACCTTAATAAGGACCTTGGCCTTCCATATAACATGCGAAGGGCAACTGGGGAAGAGGTGTCCCAGAAATTGAAGGAAGGACTTGCAAGAAACTCACCCGAAGAATCTCCAATCCACCTCCAAGAATCCCCATAATCCGAAAGATCGACCGAGTCCAACAGTTCGAAAGAGAAATAAAATAAGCTCCTGCATCTCCTGATCGTGAGGCGATCTTCTGAAATGTAAATCCTACGAACCAGACTGTACTGAGAAAAAAACGGCCACCACATGGTTGCCGTTTAAAAAAAATAGGAAAAACATATTTAGAAAATAGTTATCGCTGGAAATTCTCGCTGGAATTCTTGCTTTTGTACTAAAATGCGCAAATATGACAATTAGTGATGAGATTAAGTACGAGCTCTTGTGAGCATAAACACATTGAAGTCGCTCAAGATCAACTCATTGATGGATTGAGCTTAATAACTAGCCCAAGTTTTATTCATGTTCATTTAGAAAGAATATTATTGAATAGTTGAGTTTGAGCTTGAGCTGCTCATCAAATGCTTCAGTTCATTTACACCCCTTAAAAAGAGCGCTATTTGAATAATCTGGAGAAAAATGGCAGTCCTTGGCTGTATAATTTTAGTTTATTTTGATGAGAACCTTCTTTAGAAACCAGCTGTTCATGTTGTCGTTTGATTATTGACATTTATTCCTGGTGGAAACTGGAAAGATCTACCAGAAGTTGCAATGGAGAATATTTCTTATGATTATTAAGCTGCGAGCATCTTTGTCTTTCATGCATAAAACTTTGTGATATTTGTGCAGCTGCTAATGATTGGTAGATAGACAGATACTTCATTCTGTTTGCTTCTTTATAATTTGCTTAATTTTGAAAATGGTGTGTGCATTATTTCTGTTTTTTTAATTTACTTATTGCCTTCTTAGGACGGTGATCCACTGTTAACAGATCGAGTTTGGGAGGCAGTTGTTAAGTCATTTGCTAGTCAGATGAAATCAGCATTCACTACATCAAGTTTTGTGAAAGAAATTTTTACAACTGGCTATCCTAAGTTGTATTCCATGATTGAGAATCTTTTGGAACGAGTATCACGTGAAACTGATGTCAAAGGAGTTCTACCAGCTATGAGTAAGGAAGGGAAGGAACAGATGCGTGCTGCAATTGAAATTTTCCAGACTGCGTTCTTGACTCTCTGTTTAAGTCGCCTCTCAGAACTTGTCAATAGTGTTTTCCGTGGAGGTATGCCCTCCAAGGAACACATCTCAAGAATTATTTTGCGCATCCAGGAAGAAATTGAAGCTGTTCACTTTGATGGGCATTTAACCCTTCTAGTTCTGCGCGAAATTAGCAAAGTTCTGCTTCTCCTGGCTGAAAGAGTTGAATATCAGGTAACTTTAGGCTATTCACTTATTTGTCAATTTGATGAGAAATTCGGTACTATAATTCCACATAGTTACAAAAAATGGAAAAAGAAAACACTTCGATGCATACAAGTGAGATGACAGCTATAATTATGTAACATGCTCGATGTATGTCCTGTTAGCTTCCTTTTTACTTTCTTCTGTCTGTAGTTGCTAGACTAATACTCCCTCCGTCCCACTATTACGTTTCCAAACCAAAATTGGCACAAAAATTTAGGAGGGAAAATTTGGCCATTTTCGCCCTTGTGAAAGAGAGAGAATATAATATTTGGATGTGAGAGAGATAAAAAATCAAAAGAGAGTGATTGGAGAGAGAAAAAAGAATTTTTTATTGTATTGTTTAGATAGTGATGGGTAATTTAGGGAGTATATGGGGATTTAATTGGTTTGGAAAAGTAAGTGTGAGACAAAATTTTTGATGGTTTGGAAACGTAATAGTGGGACGGAGGGAGTATATCTTAGGTCGTGCAGAGGCAATGGCTTTGACTACTGGGTCACACAGTCAAAACATATGCATTAATATGGCGCATGACAAAAATCTCAGTACTCCTTTTGTGTTTGTTTTTCTCTGTTCAATCAAACTCTACCAAGAGTAGATTCTGTAGAACTGGATTGCTCAGCGAAATTAGTTAATTGTTGCCTTAAAAACCTACTACACTGGGTATGCTAAAAGAGGAAGTCCGAATTATTGCCTCAATAACTGGTAACTTAAAGCCCTTATTGGTTAAAAGTTACATGTTACAGACACCAATTGCTTGTGATCTTTAACATGACTAAGTGACCTTGTCAGTACAGGCACTTCTGTGGTGATTGCCAAATTTCTTCCAAGTTCTTATTTTTCACTTCATGTCCATGTGCCTTTCTTGCTTTTGTTTTTGGGGTTCATTTTTGGTTCTTGTGAATGAATATGGTTCTTGAAATTGCAGACATCAACTGGACCTGAAGCCTGGCAGGTAACCGGTCCTGTAACTCCAGGACAACTTAAGAACTTCATGTTGTATCAGCATCTTCAAGAAATTCATACACGCATATCAGCTTTGGCATCAGGATTGCCTCCTCAAGCCTCAGAAGTTTTATCTCCCTCCTTAGGTGTCTTATATGGACTTGCAAGTGACTCAATGCAACCGTTATTCAAAGCAATGCTGGACCGTCTTGAGTCTTGCATCTTGAAAATTCATGACCAGAACTTAGGCATGATCGGCATGGATGCTGCTATGGATAACAATGCATCACCTTACATGGAGGAACTCCAGAAATGCATTCTCCACTTCCGGAGCGAGTTCCTCTCTAAGTTATTGCCACCCTCGACAAATGCTACAGCGACAGGAACAGAAACCATCACCACCTATCTTGCCCGACAAATGGCTGCTCGAGTTCTAATGTTCTTTATCAGGCACGCTTCTCTTACAAGACCCCTCTCTGAGTCGGGAAAATTGCGAATGGCTAAGGACATGGCAGAGCTAGAATTAGCCGTGGGTCAGAATTTGTTTCCAGTGGAGCAACTTGGTGCTCCATACAGAGCCCTTCGAGCGTTCCGCCCCATTATCTTCTTGGAGACTTCTCAACTCGAGGGATCTCAACTTCTCCAGGATCTTCGTCCAAGTACTATACTTCATCATCTCTATTCTCGTGGTCCAGATGAGTTGCAGTCACCAATGCAGAGGAATAGACTCACACCATTGCAGTATTCCCTTTGGTTGGATAACCATGGGGAGGAGCAAATATGGAAGGGTATTAAAGCAACTCTCGACGATTATGCTGCCCTAGTGAGATCTAGAGGGGACAAAGAATTCGACCCTGTGTATCCTATAATGCTTCGAATTGGGTCCTCCATGTCTGAAAATTCATCAGTGTCTGAGACTTCTTGATTTTGGTAGCTAATTTTACAGGATAAACTGCCATTCTCATGGGTATTGCTTATTGCGGTGGGATAGTTAGGATAAAGAGCATACAGGATTCTTGGATTCATGATATTGATTGATGCGTTGGTGTTCATTCGATCTTCTCTGTTGTCAATGTTAATCAGATTGGTTGATATCATCCTGGGCTCGATTAATTGATCAAGTTCATAAACCCTCTGGTCATCTACGTTGATGCTTCAGAGTTCAGAGATGGTTGTCAGTGTTAGGCTACAGGTTTGATGTTCTTCCCAGCTTCCAGCCTTTCCATGTTTATGATGCTTGTCATGTATGTTAGAAATGTCAAACTTCACTTATATAGAAATGTCAACTTCGCTTCCGATTGGACTATTCTCAGTGTCACAATTCTTTTTGGTAGCACTTTTTGTGGGGATCTCTTGTAAGTAACCTCTTTTACTAGTTTTGATTAGTCGAAGTAAGGTTGTGTATATCTTGATATCTTCAAATTTTGCTTCTTGTGGGATCATATTGGATTATGATGATGGTTGTTTAAAAAATCACATTGCTACTTGATTTGATATCAATCAGTACTGTCTTTGTTTTGTGATTCCGTCTATCCCAGCTTTTCTCTTATACAATGGGTGTTGTTAGATAACAAGCCCCCTATATCTTTTTTTCCTCCTCCAACCATATTTATCATCGGCTATCACCTCTACCGTCTCATTTTACCCTTCAATTCATTCCGTTACTCCCTAATTGCCCCCCGATTCAATTGCCCTAAGGATCTTTGAGCTTTCTTTCTCCAGTGTTAATAGCTGAGAATTAAATTCCAGATGTGTTCCCATTCGATATGCAAAGTACAGAGTGTCTATCAACTTTGGAAATATTACAGAGAAAAAAAAAAAAAAAAGGAAACAAGTAAGCAGTTGATGAATCACGACGGGTTGGTGATGATGATTTCTAAGGACTTGTATAAGCTCTGGAGTGGATCAATGAAAATTTGAAAAACTGAGATAGATTGGTTTCTGGCCAGCGTAGGCAGTGAGGCATACCCATACTTCAGTTTAAAGTGCAGATTCGACTAGGAGATACTGAGCTCCTCTACAAGTTGTTGAAGATTTATTTATATGAGGTTGTCAAATAGGTCGAGTTGTGTCATGTTCGTGTTTAGTTTCGTGTCGGTCTTAATTACATAAAGAATATATAAAATGTAAAGTAATTACATTCTACACCAAATTGCACTTCGGAGCAAGGGTCAAACGGAAACAGCCTATCTATTATCACAGAGGTAAGGCTGCATACAACCAATCCCCCTTACGCTGCCTAGGCGGGAGTCTCTTTCGAGGCATTGGGGTAATGTTGATTTTGATGTTGATGTGTTAGGTAACACTTGTTTGTGTCGTGTTTGTGTTACTCAGTAACTTCGGGTCGAGTTTGTGTCGTGTTTTCGTCTTGTGTCAGACATTGTCAACCTTAAATTAAATCCTTGTGACCTATGCTTTGCTGCTGCAAGAGTATCCTTGTTCCAAGCACCATCAATTACAAAGGTGGTGATAGAATCAGTGCTAGACATAGTACCACGAGAATATGTACGCGAAGTATGTTCCTGTTGGTGGTTATGCTTAGGTTTAGCTTCATTTCTTACCCTCCGTGCATAGCTATCCTTAGCTAAGAAAGAGCGACAAAGTCAAATTAATGCAGAAGAGTCCATGGTTGTGTTGCGGAAAATAAGATCATTTCGAAATATCCATATTGCCCAGAGCCCAGCCACAAATCTGGGTCAGCATTTGGAGGCAAGGACAGATATTTAACCCAGTCTTGAAGCCAATAGATAAAGTCTATATTCTGATCTAGTTGAATATTAATACCCATTGGACCACAGCACCATACACGCCTGATGATAGGACACAATCGGAACTGGTGATCAGCAGTTTCTACTTCTTGCTTGCATAGCGGACAGAGATCATCCAGCTGAAAGTTATCGTTTGATGAAGTTGATTCCTAGTGGAAGAGCATTATGAGAAATTTTCCAGAGAAACGGTTTCCCCCGTGCCAAAATATCAAGGAAAAGGATTTTCCCCATTAAGCATTTACTTGGTCAGCTTGAATATTAGGTAGAAGAAATGCATATCCGGATTTAACTGAACATCCTCCATCATGAGTTCCTCCCAATACTGCTCATCTTCCTTGTCAGTAACTAAAAGAGGTTAGGCATAGATACGTTTCTGAAGAGCAGCTTCAAACCTTGCGTTTATGCTACTTGCATTCCATCATTTAAGATCAAAATTACTCAGATCACTAGAGTTGGAGCTTGTGAGAAAGAAGCGTTACTACGAAAGGTAGCTGTCTTATTAAAGATCCATTTCTCGTTAAGAATGCTTGTGGAGGCTCCATTGCAGACCAGTTTAAGACACCCAGGATAGATTTTCTGGGCCACTCGAGTGATCCCTTTCCATCCCCATGATCACTCAATAGAGTTTATGTACAGCATACAACCTTCAATTTACATATATACTTTAATCTAATGTAGTTGAACTAGTTGGCTTTACAAGTTTTAACAAATGGATCAACAGCAAAAGAACACACCTGAACAACACTAAAACAAACCAAATCATGAACTGGAGTGGGGGCAATCTCCAAACATTGCACAAAAGTGCAGCACCTGCAACACCAACAGCTTAACAATCAAACGCAGGTATTCAACAATTAGACGATAGTTGTACACTCAACAATTAATCTGTCAGTTCTATCAGAACATTCATTTGTGATTCATATCATATTCATTTGTGTATGTAATAGGAGGCATCATAACTCATCTAGTGACTATTATTATGGGAAACTAGATGAGCTACTTTCCTCTACAGATGTATGCACTGGTTACACATCTAAATAGTGATGTAAATACAATTTTATACTGTTCTATTTTGTTTATTCCTCCATTTTACACAACAGTCAGACAACCTTTGTTTCACTTCAATTTAAGGACTCCCAACTTTAGAGAACAAACACACTGAAGACCTAAACAGTCTTCATATGCCAGAAAAATTCATTATTATTTGTTGCAAGTCCGCTATTTCCGACAAAACATACTCTTTCATCTTATAGAATGCAAAATGCATTGATCTTTGGGCCTTCAAATACTATGAGGTGTCTATGTTCATGAGCTTTTACTGAAAGAGTTTTGAAACATGTTCCAATTTCAAAAACGAACACGAAATAACACAAATATATGATATTTTCTTAAAGTTTTCTGAAACAGTGGCAACTAAATCTCGAGATGCAAATTAATGATTACAAAGAAATCTAAATATTATCATACAAGAAAACTTTATCACTTTATAATATTTCTATCAATGAAGTTGAGGAATAACATTCACATTTACACCCATACCTGGTTTGTTGTTGTATCATGTCTTGAAAATCATCTCCGCCTTTGGTGAAGCTCGACAATATCGCATCAACTCCTTAGCTAGATTGAACTTTTTGTCAGGTTTCATTGGAATAGTGAGCCCAGCAATCATTATTGCCTCATGGATTGGAGATGAAGGTAGCAAAAACTTTATCAACTGCAACTCATTGCCCAAACTTGAACCCCAGGCATAAGAAAGTTCTCAAGTATTTCTACATTTTCAAGGCTGCAATCTTCATGCATCTCAAGTAACACATCATTACAAGGAGTATAGTCTAAGGCCTGAATGTTATAGAGCAGCAAGGTGAGATATTTTTTCATCAGATGTTAAGTAAGCTAAATAAGCTGATATGAGTGAAAAAGAATAATGTAGTAAATACTCGCAACATCTAGTTTCTGACTTGCTGCGACTGCGGACTGCTCTGAAACAAGCACCATACAACCCAAATAGCCCAAGCATTACTGAATCTTACTTCACGAAGGTAAGAGCTCTCAACCGCCCCAATTCATTGGCAAAATTTCGTGGCTGGGCAACTTCGTGGTGCTGATGCGTCTGCAAATTCTAGAAAATTATTGTATAGAATAGAAAAAATAAAAGAAGAAAAGACAATTGCTTTTCTCCACAAATAAATTTTTCATTGAAAATTTAATCAACTATCACACACCTCGTAACATACTAACATATATAACCAAGAACAAGCTTTGTTCTCTACATTGAGCAGGGAGCCAAAAAACTGCCTCATGTTGAAATGCTGTAGCCATTCAGAAGATCAGACAAGGATAGCGTGTTAATCTTTGTGCTTCCTTCCAAGGAAATGTTAGAGAGCCTACAGACCCTCAAGTCTCTAAGCTTTGGAGTGCAGATAGTTAAGGAATGATGCAAGTCACAAAACTCTAAATCGAGGCTCTCCAGTTGCAGGCAACTGGAAATCAGACTTTCTAACGTGTTTGCAGCAAGCCTTGTGCAATGCACAAGCAACTTGAGCTGAGCAAGGCATTCCCTAAATTCTGGTGGAAGAGAAGGAATATACAAAAGTTGAAATGGGTTAACTGTGTTAAGCCCCCTTAAGAGAAAAAACATGGAAACAGCTAAGTCATATCAAGTGACTAATATCAGCAGTTTCTGGAAATTTGCGAGGAATGACAAGAACAAACTTATGGATAGCAGCCACATGTAGATAGAGAAACCATTGACAACATTTGAATAAGCTTGTGAATGATGTATGGTTCCTCCTCTGAGCTTCTTGAAGAGGTCAATAAAGAACATCGTCCAATCAAGTAACCGCTCTCGAAGCTGAACCCATTTGTATCTCCAATGCCTTGACAAGATGCTCATTCTCACCGCTTCTAGCAAAGGCAAACATTCAAGGATGCGCTTCATGATATCTTGTGGCAAGTTGCTAATCATATCATCACTTTCTCTGCAAACTTGCTTGTTGTTTGGCGGAAATTGAGCTAAAGACATGCTCTACTATTAGAACTTTTGACGCAGCTATAATATTCGAACAAAGAAATTGTAATTAAAATTTATAGAGGGCCATGTTGTTATGAAGCAAATCCAGTCATCCTGTCCTGACTCATTCCTCCTATGAAATTCAGACTTCCATAATTAAAAAGGGTATTTTGTGGGGAACCACCTTTTATATTATCACTTTTTGTGAGAAACCCCCTTATATAATCAATTTTGTGGGGAACCACCTTATAAAAACAATTTCCTTTATTGGTGCCACCTTAAGCCTGATTCCGACCAATTTATGAGGTGATGTTCTTGTTATGCCCTTGCGTTTTTTTAATTTGTTTATATCCTTTGTTGAGATAAATAAGAAATTGACTTTCCCCCATTCGTATTTCTTTTTTCCCATTTAATTTTGCACATTAAAAAGTAAAAATAAATTTATTTTCTTATTTATTTCAGCAAAAGAAATAAACAAATTATAAAACCAAGGGCATGACGGGAACATCATCCATTAAATTGGCCGGAATCAGGCCTAACGTGGCACCAATAAGGAAATTCTTTTTATAAGGTGGTCACCACAAAATTGATTATATAAGGGGGTTTTTCACAAAAGGTGATATATAAAAGGTGGTTCCCTACAAAAAAACCCAATTAAAAATGATCAAACCCAACTTAATCGAATGAATAATTCTTGAACGGACTTGATCCTAATCCATTGTATGGAGAAGTCTTCAAAAAGGGCGACTTTCATACTTTTTAGTTGGTCCACAGTGCAAACCAGATGTAAAAAACTGTGCATCTAAAATCAAGAGTAACTTTCGTACAACCGTGTAACCGTTAGACTACCCAGTTTAGAGATGAATTTTTTAGCAGTTTAGGGTGGTTTTGTGATAAATAAGTCAATCTTATTAATGGAAAGCTCAGCTACATTACAAGGTAGCTAAACGCCTAACAACACCAAGAGCTCTCTTCTAATAATAGCATCATTCAAAACCACGACCCGCACCTTCTAGAAAGGCCTAGGGTTGGGAAGGGTAATGCTGTCATGTGCTTAAACGAGGCTTAAAGCAACACAATTAGGGATCAATACGCCTTTAGATGAAATAGCTACTAAGACTCCTAAGTGACTAAAAATACAACTTATTGCTAATTCTATACAACTAAGTTGTTACAAAATCACCCCAAAGTGACTAAAAAGTCGTAAATTTTTATACAACTGTAGTGATGCCAATACAAACTTACATAATTGTTTCAGAAATATATCTTTCAAAGTGGTATCAAAGTATAACTTAAATATAGCATAAATTCTAACTTCCACCTTAATTTGCAAGGAATCTAGGCGGATTTGCAAAAGGAGTAATCATTTATAATTCCTTACAATTACGATTATCTTATCCACTACTACTAATTTAGTTATGAAAGTGCACTCTTAGAGTCTTAGTTAATGATATACATAAGTTAACTATCTCCTTACTGTAGATTGGTGTAATTCCCCAGGGTTTCTCATTAACCACAATAGAGTATATATACAAATTACACAACAAGATAGGCCCTGAATACATGGGTCGGGCCTAAATATAAATAAATAGATAAATAAATACACATTATTTACATCTACTATCACATCCCCACAGTCCGAGCGGGAGGAGGGCGGACGCTCAGACTGGACCAAAAATCAAGAAAGAGCGAGGAAAGAAGGCCCTTTGTGAAGATATCAGCATACTGTGAAGAGGAGGGCACATGGAGCACCCGGACTTGGCCCAACGCAACCTTCTCACGGACAAAGTGAATGTCAATCTCAGTGTGCTTCGTCTGCTGATGCTGCACTGGGTTAGTAGATAAATAAACAGCACTCACATTATCAAAGTAAACAAGAGTAGCCCTTGTGAGAGGACAACGAAGCTCCAAAAGCAGGGTGCGGAGCCAACAAGTCTTAGCAATGGCGTTAGCCACACCACAATACTCGGCTTCGGTACTCGAGCGAGATATAGTGGGTTGGCGCTTAGAGGACCAAGAGATGAGTTGTCACCAAGAAACACGCAGTACCCCGAGGTGGACCGCCGGGAGTCGGGGCAACCCCCCCCCCCCCCCCCCGAATTTGCATCAGAATAAGCCGTGAGACTTGCAGTGGATAAGGGAAAGAGATGAAGGCCAAGATCCAAGGAACCTTGAACATAGCGCAAAATACGCTTGAGAGTCTGAAAGTGGGGCTCCCGAGGATCATGCATGTAGAGACAAATCTGCTGAACCCCATAAGAGATGTTGGGGCGAGTGAAGGTGAGATACTGCAAAGCCCCTGCAAGACTGTGATAGAGCTTCGGATCAGCGACAGGAGGGCCATCGGGACCAAGTTTGGACTTGGTATCGACGGGGGTAGAGCAGGGCTTGCATGAAGTCATGTTGCCCCGATCTAGGATCTCAAGTGCATACTGACGCTGGAACAGGAAGAGGCCGGCAGGGGAACGTGTGGCAGAAATGTCGAGAAAGTAATGCAGCGGCCCAAGATCAGTCATAGAGAACTCGGAGCTGAGAGAGGCAATGATCCGCCACAGAAACTCATCTGAGGAAGTTATAAGCACAATATCATTGACATACAATAACAAGAAAGCAATGTCAGCGCCATGATGATAAATGAACAGGGAGGAGTCGGACTGGCTGTGTCGGAAACCAATGGTGGACAAATATGCGGAGAACCGTTGGTACCAAGCACGAGGCGCCTGTTTGAGTTCGTAGAAGGACTTACACAGGCGACAAACATAGTCCGGATGGGCCGGATCAGCAAAGCCAAGGGGCTGATGCATGTACACCATCTCCTGAAGATCTCCATGGAGGAAGGCGTTCTTCACATCCAGCTGATGAATGGGCCATGACCGGGAGAGGCCAAGGCTGAGAACAGTGCGAATAGTAGCCGGTTTGACAACCGGGCTGAATGTCTCATTGCAGTCTATGCCCGGACGTTGGGACCTGCCATTAGCAACAAGACGGCCTGTACGGCGCTCAAGATTACCGTTAGCATCAAACTTATTACGAAATAACTACATATAACGAACCACATTAACCCCAGGGGGTCGGGGTTCCAGGGTCCAAGTGTCATTTTTAATTAGAGCATCATATTCGGCCTGCACGGCCTCACGCCAGAGTGGGTCCCTCATGGCCTGCACATGGGAGTGGGGAACAGGGGGGCAGTGGAGAAATGAAGGTTAAGAAGCTGGACAGGTTTGACAATACCCAACCGACCTTGGGTGACCATGGAGTGGGTGGTGGTGGGTTGCGGACCCGCACCCGCCTCCCCGTAGCGTGCCAAGGGCTACGAAGAGGGGGGAGAAGAGCCCGCGGAGGGCGTAGAGTGGGGAGATGGGGGAGTTAAGGGCTCGTGTCTGGGTGGGGCCGGGGTGGGGGAGGTAGGGGGAGCACCTGCAGCTGATGTACGAGGTGGACGCAAGAATTGGAGGGAGATGAGGGAAACGGAAGTGTCATCATCGAGAAAGTCATAGGAGGACACGGGAGAGGGAGAGATAGAAGTGAAGGGAAAACTAGATTCATCGAAGACAACATGACGGGAAATGATTATTTTGCGTGAGGCAAGATCAAGACAGCGGTAACCGTGGTGGTTAGTCAGGTAACCGAGGAAGACACAAGGTGTAGACCAGGGTGCGAGTTTGTGAGGGGTGGTGGAGGAGAGATTAGGATAGCACAGACACCTAAAGACGCGTAGATGATGATAAGAGACAGGTTTGTCGAACAACTTAATGAAAGGAATTTCGTTGTTAATGGTGGAGGAAGGGAGGATGTTGAGGAGGTTGGAAGCCATGTGAAGGGCCTCCACCCAATAAGAAGGGGGTAGACAGGCTTGAAAGATTAGGGTGCGCATCATATTATTAACCGTGCGAATCATACGTTCAGACTTGCCATTTTATTGGGATGTGTGGGGGCATGAAAAGCGCATGTGAATGCCGTGTTCGGCAAAAAGTTTATGCATGGGCTTATGATCAAATTCCCCGCCATTGTCACATTGAAAGGCCTTAATTTCACAATTAAACTGTGTTCAGACATAGGCACGGAAATGTAGAAATTTGGAGAAGACATCACTTTTACGCCGAAGAGGATACACCCATAAGAATTGTGAAAAGTGATCCAAAAATAAAACATAATAATTAATACCGCTAATACTCTCAACAGAAGAGGTCCAAACATCAGAATGAACAATGTCAAAAGGCGCTAAAACGACAGTGTCCGAATGAAAAAATGGGATTTTAACATGTTTTCCCAATTGACACGCATCACACAAAGCACTACATTGTTCCCGACTACAAGAAATAAAACCACTAGACACTAATGACCGAAGGATAGAGTCGCCAGGGTGACCCAAACGACGATGCCAAGTAGACCGACTACAGGTGACCAAGGCCGTATGTGGTGAAGCAGATGCAGTGGAGGTGATAGGGTAGAGGTCTCCTTTGCTGTCACATCGAAGGAGGGTTTTCTGCGTCTGCAAATCCAACACAGAAAAACCGTTAGGGTCAAACATGACAGCACAGTTGTTATCTTTGGTGAATTGACGGACTGACACAAGATTTTTGATGATGTTGGGGGCAACCACGACATTGTGTAAGTAAAGGGGATGGGATGGGGTAGTTATGGAGCTATGTCCCATGTGAGAAACAGAAATAAAAGACCCATCACCGACAGTGACTGAAGTAATGCTCGAATTAAACACAGAGCTAAGATTACCTGGGTGGTCCGCCAAGTGGGCCGTGCACCTGTGTCCAAGAACCAAGTAGAGGCACCCGGATCCTGCAAAGTCAGAGTGTTGAAAGCCTGTGAAAGGGACGTCATTGGGGCGACAGGCTCAGTGGACGGGTGTACTAAGGAGGGAGCAAACCATGTCCACGGAAGGGCGTAGTAGCATGGGCCATGTACGCGGATGGGGCGGGCTGCCCGGGATGGGACCCAAGCACCCCCGGGCTGGGAGAGGGACCCGAAGTAGCAGACCCAGATCCGGCCGTAGAGGAGGGCACACCGGGCGAACTGGGCACGGCAACGGGCGCTGACCGCGGCACCCAGTGCCTGGTTGGCATTGCTGCAGGTTGCCATTGCCCGGCTGGCGCTGCTGCAGGCTGCCAGTAGCCCGGTGTAGGCTGGTGCGGCGTCTACAGGCCTGCCGCTGGCTACTGGTGGGTCTGGGTAGTGCCGCCAGCTGTCGGGCGCGAGCCATTGTTGTCCCGGCCGCATTCTTTGTTATTCCTACCACCACGTCCGCCACTATTCCGGTTGTTTTGGGCATTAGGAGGCTGAATTTGTGGTATGGAGGGCAGATTTGGTGGGGCAAGTTGTTGTTGAGAGGGTGAATGAGGGAGAGGATATTGTTGTGGTACGTGGTATGGAAATGGGTGGGTGTAGTAGGTAGAGTAAGGAACGGGCTGAGTGGGGGATTCCTAGAGGACATGGGAGGAGGATGAGTGATCATAATGGTTAGCGACAAAGTGGGTTTTCTTTGCCAAACGCTGCTCTTCAAGCAATAACATAGAACGGGCTTTGGAAAAAGAAGGGAAGGGTTGTTGATGCTTTAAGACATTAACAATATTATCAAACTTATCGTTCAAGCCATTCACCATATGCATAACAAGACGTTGGTCCTCTATTTTCCCTCCCAAGTTTTTCAAAAAGTCGGCAATGGATTTAATCTTATGAGCATAATCTTGAATAGACATGTCCCCTATGGTTATGGTCATAAGTTCATTTTCCAATTCCATTTTTCTAGCATACTTATTATCACGAAAGAGATTTTCAAGAGAACCATTTGAAAGTAATTGTTTTGAGATTGTTTCATAGATCCACTTCTTAACTAGGTCATCAAGATGTTCCCATTCTTTATTGTCATTACTAGACGGTGTTGAGGTTCCATCAAGGTGTCCATAAACCCCATAACTATTACCATGAGTTTTAAATAAAATTCGCCAAGCATCATAATTTAATTCATTCATATCAAGGATTAAGGGGACATATTGATGAATGTTGGTTATGGCGTAAGGCTTTTCGATTGGGGTAGGTGGGGTTTGGGCATCTCTGGCCATGACTAAGGGAAAGAGATGAAGGGAGGCTTACCATGGGAGAAAGAGGAAAAAGGTGTGCAGCAGACTGGGCACGGACGACGTAACAGGACGTGGCAGAAGAGGAACACGCAGCAGCAGTGCGTGTCACGGCAGATGTGTCCAGCGAACGCAGCAAGAGAAGGGGCTGGTTCAGGACAGGGGCTCACGCCAGAGCAGTGAGCAGCAGCAACTGCTGCTGGGCAAGGGCAGAGTCTCGCGGTAGGGAGGCGTGGGATCGTGCTCGGCCGGTGAGTCATGATCAAATACGGCAGAGGAGAGGGCTGAGATTTTTGAGAGGGTCAGGGTTTTGCGGAAACTCTGATACCATGTAGATTGGTGTAATTCCCCAGGGTTTCTCATTAACCACAATAGAGTATATATACAAATTACACAACAAGATGGGCCCTGAATACATGGGTAGGGCCTAAATATAAATACACATTATTTACATCAACTATCACTTACTATGAAACTTGAAGTCACCAGCCAAAAGGAGATAAGAGCACTCGAACTCAAAAACTCTGGAATAGAACTCCAACTCTTACAAGTTGAGCTACCCATTCGCGTTTTATCACACATGTTACTAGTATACTGTGTTCGGTACGATATATACGAGGCAATCTACTATTCATGTCAATACTGCATTGCAAGGGCTTTGTAGAGCATGTATACTTTAATGTAGAAGATATACTACAACAGCATTGCAAGGATTGAGCTACAAGCTGAATGCTAACTTTGTGTCGTTGTACATGTTTCACATGATAATACAATACACTGACAAAGTCAGGGACACCTATCGGCCAATTGGCTGACAAGTCTTACCAAATAATAGTTCTACAGCAAAAGAGAACAAAAAGCAGCGTTTGTAGCTAATCATCCAAACTCCATGCGCATTTCTGAAAATACCCGCAATCCCCGCATTACCAGTTATAGAACAAAAAGCAGCGTTTGTATTTAACATAACCCAACCTTGGGGCGGTGGCTTCCAGCCCACTTGGACACTAACAGGAGGTGATGAGGTGCTAAGGGGGTTATGCCAAGAAGCAAATTCCCAAGCTCTACGTGCTCCAGGTGTGATTATGCCAATGAGTAAGAGGAGTGAGGACATTTTCAAAACAAAACCTGTTCATTCTAAGCCATATATGCCAAAGGGTAAAGGAAAAAATGATAGGCCATGTCATAGAGTTAATATTGAGGGAAGTGAGTAGGTTAGACTTGATCCAATCTTTGAGAGGTAAAATATAAAAGGTGTCAGGTAAGGGGAGCAAATTCCACATATCCATAGCAACAGTGCAATCTCGTAAAGCATGAAGTGTATTCTCAGAAGAGCAACCACACATAGGACACCTATCATCAGGGACCATTTTTCTATGTGAAAGGGTGGTTTTGTGAGCAATTCTATCCCACCAAGCCAACTACAGAAAAAATTGTACATTTGGGATACAAGAAATTTTCCAAATCCAATCCAATTTATCATCATTATAATTCTTAAGGTGTAAAAGTTTTCTGTAAGCCTCAACCACACTAAATTTACCTTGTGAGGTAAAATGACAGTATGGATAATCATTGGCATTACAAGTAGGAAGTGGAATATTCATAATCCAGTCACAAACATGTCTAGGGAGAATAAAAGATAGACCATCTAAACACCAGCTATTATCCACAATAATATCTTTCACTTTTAGGTCAATATCAGCAGCATTAAGAGGACCTTGAGTACAATCTCTAAGGAGGCCTTTACCTGTCCAATTATCAAACCACAAAGAAATAAACTCCCCATTTCCCACCACCCAATGAGCGTTTTGAGAAAAGAGATTCCACCCCACTCCAAGCCCTTGCCAAATGTGAGAACCAGTTGAGAACTTAACTTTATCTTTTTTTCCATAGATGTACTTCTCTTTCAAAACATAAGTAGCTAAGTTATCAGGTTTGTTGATCATGTTCCAGCACAACTTGGTCTTTAAAACTACCTTCACATCCCTACAACTTCTAACTCCCAACCCTCCAACATCAACAGGTTTAAAAATATTGGTTTTCTTAACAATATGAATTCTTTTCTTGTCGTCTGTGTCACCCCAAATGAAGTTACACATAAGCTGGTCCATCATATCCAAAGTCTTGGCAGGGATATTAATGCACTGTAAGTAGTTATTGGGAATTGCACTTAAAGTAGCCTTCACCAAGCACAACCTACCAGCCTTAGAAAGAAGTTTTGTTTGCCAATTAGCAAGCTTTTGTTTCATCTTATTCACAATGAATGCCACCTGATTATGGTTAGGTCTTTTAACATACAACGGAAAACCCAAGTAAGTCCCAAGGTTATCACAACTCTTGATGTTAAAAGCCTCTTCCACTTTAGTAGTGAACTCATCAGAAGCATTTTTAGACAACACTAATTACTTTTATCACAATTAATCTTCTGACCTGAAGCCTTACAAAAAATGTCTATCACATTTAGAATATTAGCAATATTATCCATAGTGGCTTCACCAAAAAGCAACAGGTCATCCGCAAACATGAGATGAGAAACCTGGAGGTTTCTTCTACCAATTCTAATGGGACTCCATTTATTCTCCTCACAAGCCTCATGAATCATCTTAGATAGATGTTCCATACAAATAATAAACAGATACGGAGATAAGGATCCCCCTGTCGGATGCCTCTAGTGGGGGAGAAAGAATCAGTAGCTTGACCATTCACAAGGACAGCGTTGGACACCGAAGATAAGTAGCTCATAATAAGGGAAATAGCATTCTCATCAAAATTAGCAGACAAGAGGCAGAATCTTACGAAATCCCACTCAAGGCGATCATAAGCTTTTTCCAAGTCTAACTTAAGTGCAAACACAACTTTTTTCCCATTTCTTTTAGACATAGAATAGACAATCTCTGAGCCCACAATGACGTTATGTAATACCCCAAGGATTTGATGGTTGAGGATTTAGCTTAAATGGATTGATGGGTACTACTCATACCACCAAGGTGCATCTTCTTTTCAGGGAGCACATTCCTTAGAAACTCCACAGTTAAGCGTGCTCGTCTTGAAGTAGTATTTGGGATGGGTGACCTCCTAGGAAGTTTCTCATGAGCATGTGAGTGAGGACAAAGTATGCTGAAAACACTTGTGGTGGTCTGTGGGGTCAGTCCTCAACCAGGAAAGCAGATCTTGGTGGCACCACCAGCCTGTGGAGGAGGTCGGGTGCTATAAATGGTATCAGAGCGACCTTTCGACCGCGTGCTGAGCCTATGGGTCAGGAGTGCCTGGTCAGCCGCTTAGCAGGGGTGGATTCTGGGGCTCGATGTGTGCCCGTGCGCAACGAGGACATTGTGTTCTTTGATTGGGGGTGAGTGGAATACCCCAAGG
>BSSO01002151.1:0-20333 GCA_030267885.1 Mesembryanthemum crystallinum | reverse complement strand
ACTAATATTTTCTTAAAACTATCATTTTATAATTTTTACTTATATAAATTTACAATTATTCATGGTCAAAGTGTTGCATTGGAGACCGTGAAAAGTCCAATGTAAAGAACTCCGTGGGACGGAGGGAGTACTATGTACTAGTACTACAAATCCATGATACATATATCAATAATTCTAAAGGTCACTTGTAGAGACAATAAATTGTGTCTCTACTTTCCTTTTCTTGATATTCAACTTGATTTTATTTCCTTTCTTGATATCTTTTATTTTATTTTTTGTATCTAAAAGTTCCCTTTTAGTAAGTGGCAACAAAAAATCCTTGTCACCATTGGTGACCTATAGCATCGCTCTACATATATATATATATATATAGGAAGGGAAATCCAACATATAAAACCTAACATACCAAAAAAACTCAATATTAACCCAAAGATGTTATTGATTCTTTCCTATATTTCAATGTTTTATGAACAAGAAATCAAGTTATGTTTAAGTGTAAGTTGACTATATGGTTACACTCTTTTGGAGCTTGTTATCTTGTACCTTCTTCTATCTAACCTTGAGCACATAATAAAAATTATCGCACTTTCAACCTTGAGATTAAATGTTAAGGTTAGCTATGTTTTAGTAATAGGGTTAATTTCAGTGAGTTATATCGAGGTTTTGCCAAAATATAGAAAGGTATACCGACGTTTGAATAATTACATTGAGTTATACCAATTTTGAAAAGCTTACTGCAAATTCACAAATTCGGTGACCGGAGTATAAAAAATGAAAATAATACCCCTGAAAGAGGGTTGGACATATCCCTCATAAAATGTTAAGATAGAAACTTAAAAAAATTTGTAAAATACAACTAACAAACAAAATTAGTAGAATATAAGCACCACAATTTTTAAAAAAAAATAAAATAAAATAAAATAGCCCTAAATTTGTATTTTGATATAAAGGTTTCAATAAGATATACTGAGGGTAATATTGTCATAAAATTGTTATGTTGAGCCGGAATTTTACCAGAGTATACTTCAATGTAATTTCTAAAATGTCAGTATACCTTTGTGTATTTTTGCCAAACCTCAGTATATTTCAATGTAATTTTCCCTAGAATTAATATAGTAAAAAAAATATTAAGAAGTATAATTTCCCAGCCTTGAGATTAAATGTTTGATTCCTATCAATTTTTATATCTCCTATGAATCGAAAAAGAAAAATGCTCTATAATCAAACATAGAATTACAAAAATGAAGTTAACATTAATAAACACGAGGGGCTCTAATATGAAAACAGAAGAGTTTATAACTATGAGTCATGTAACTCATTTCTTTTTTTTTTCTTTTTTTGGTAGAAAGATGGGGTAGATTTAATTATTAATAGTAATCGAGTTACAAAAATCTGACACAATATCATCCATTACAACTTTCGGTCCCCCATCTATCCATACTCTAGAGGTAAACGACATTGAGTTCAAGTGTGCCATTAAATGGGCAGCCTTGTTCCCATTCCTCCGTACATGACTCCAATTAACAGAACTAAAAAGAATCAGCTCAACCAAAAATCGATCTTTTGAAATAAATTGCCTAGATACGAGACATTTAACTCATTTCTAGTCTTATAACAATCATCCGATCAAACATGTATGACTATCTAAATTTGCTAAAAACTCTACTTCAATTATCTCTTTACCAAATCCGGCGATAAATAACGCAAAGCTTGCTTCATAACAAACAACTTGCACACTAGCGCTGATTCAATACTCTATTAATAAACAAGTCGAGCCCGAATGAACAAAGCTAATGTGCTTGTGAGTCGTGTGAGTCGCCCAATCCTCAAAGATCCCGCACGGCACCGAATAGGTAATTCAAGCCTCTTCAAACAGTGATTTCTGATCACTCGGTAGTAAAGAAAAATACGAGACAGAGGGAGTAATATTGATAATCATCAGAGATAGAATATGCCTTTAGAAATTGCCGATATATATTCTATTACCACAAGCTTCGACCACAACATGTTTAGTACTCCATCTTTCGAGCAAACGCAAGGACATCAACAAGGGATCAAAAATTGATAAATAAGTATTAAACACTATGAATTGGTTCTACATTATTCCTATGCTTTCCATAATGTTTCAGGTTTCAATTAGAGATATAACTGCAAGAGATATCGTAAGAACAGGGAAAAAAAGCTGTGTGGAAAACATAACCAAATTGGTCAGGATCCTAAACTGATGCGAAACCCAAAATACAAATAAATACTTTACAAACAAAAAGGCCTCCGCCTGGTCACTAGCAAAGGCTATTCCAGTGGGCAAATGCGGTGTCGGAAACCAAAGCTCAGGCATACTCGGTGCTATACTGCAGTTTAAACAACATGTTCCTACGATCTTCAGAACCCATAAAGATCTTGCACTGCTTGGCAAATGACTCTACTCTGTCATTGCTTTCATAGTCCATCTCTCTCAGACAACGCCTTCTAACCTTCAACAATGTATCTTTTGAGGGTCTGAAGCCAGCCTCCAACTGCCACCGCAATTTAACATAAGATGATTGCAAATTCAGGTAAGGAAGAAATTCAAAACTGTTAACAAAGGATTATAATTACCATTGCTTCAATCGCAGAAAGAGCAGCCTTTGGATCCCGGTTGACGAGATGAGCATCAACAAGTAAACTATAAGACATGGCATTGGGTTTGACACCCAGGCTACATAAATGTTCAAATACCCTTGTAGCTTCAAAAGTCTGCCAATTAAACGATACAGTATAATTCAGTGAAAAGAACATGTATTCATGCAAGCATCTTTTCCATATTTCAGCAAGATACTAATAAACTCATGCTTTTGCCTTCACAATCTGCAACTTCAGTGAACAAACAAAAATGGCTCCCGCAAGTCCCCTTGTCATAACTTTTGAAGGCATTCTTAAAAGAATTCTCCTAAGGATAAGATATTGTACCTAGTCTAGCAAGCATATTTAGGAAGCGTCTTGTACTTAGAGATGGCCATGGGCCTGATTTCTGGCACCGGGCTGGTACCAACCACAGGTGGATTTAATCGGCTGGCCAGGAGCCAGTCTATGCTAAGCTGGCTCACTTAGGGCCCGTTTGGCCAAGCTTCTCACAACTTCTACTTTTCCCTTCACATTCCTTCTATTTGGAACTTCTACTTCTACCCCTATTTTAACTTCTTAGAAGTCAAAAGTGGTAGAGAAGGTGGTGGAAGAGGGGGTGGTGAAGAAGAAAAATGGGGGAAGAAGTAGAAGTTGAGAGAAGCTTGGCCAAACGGGCACTTAATTTCATAGCCAAACAGATTGGGTACTGGACAGACCACAGGCTTCAACGAGCCGGTCTGTGCTATATTCTTTGTTTTCAGTTTTTCTTGGTAAAAGAGTGTGTTCATCTCAACTGCAACTATCTGAATTGAACTAGATTGGGCACTGAATATGTAGTAATATGTGAGAAAATGTAAGTTGCGGAACTAAATTAAATGTAAATTGGTAAATTGAATGAACACACCTAAGGCCTTGTTCTCCTCAACTTTTTTTCACTTCATTTTATTTAGGGTATATATTCAGGTATCAAGTAGATTTCGGTTAAGGTTTATTCGGTTTCAAGTCACTTCAGGTCGGGAATTATCAAGTTCACGTCATTTGGAATAGTCTAAAGGGGTCAAACCGGATCAAATCAGGTAGGTTTAGGGTAAAAAAATATTTTTGGGTGTCGAGCGGATAGTATCAGGTCGGTTTCTTGGGTTGGGTCCGTCGGGTTGGTTTCAACTTGAAATATTTGATATACTTTCGAGGGTCGAGCGGATAAGGTAGTTGTAGTTATTATGAAGAAAAACCAACACCAATATCCGAACCATGGGTCATGAAATGGAAATATTCTAACTACATAAATAAGCATGAATAATCTCAACTTTGCTTCTACCAACCAAATTGTACCATTTCACCAACTGGAGCTCTTAAAATTCTACGTGAATCCTTATTTTCTCAACGGAAGTGCTCTTTTTCTAATAGGATGCATGAGCACTTCCTGTGATGGATTAGGGCTCTCGGCGATGTCATAAGAGCTACAGTGGGGGACAGGGTGCACCGGTGCAATTATGTTGGACAAGCTAAAGTATAAATTATTCATGCTAATTTATATAGTTGAGATTATTTTCGTTTGCCGACCACTACTTCAAATCATCGGTGTTAATTCTTCTTCATTATTATTATTGTTGTCATAACTATTATTATATTTATCGCAAGACGAGGTCAGCCCTACGGTCCTGGCCAATCATGGGTGACTCGGCTGTGCTAGAAACCAGGCCTATTCAGTGTGGGTTGCATCACAACATCAAATTGGTCACATCTTGGCAAACAAAACCGAAAAGCAGTCAACTAGTATAGAAGTTAAGAAGTAAAGGTGGGAATGAGAGATGCATACCTTTTTGAGCTTTCCAAATGCATACATTAAAGCATTGTATGAATGTATATTCGGTGTCAACCCAAATGTAGAACTAATTGCCTCAAATGTTTGATAAGCCCGGTCAAGGTCCCAAATATTGGCACAACCTAAAACTATACAATTCAAGGCAGTAACAGATTTGTAAGGAGGGTTTGCACGACTGAGATTCTCCAGTTGGAAATACACCTAAGCAATATTAAACAAAAATATGAGTACACATTGAAAACAATAAGACACACAATAAGTTGCATATAGCTTTATGCCCAAAGAAGACATACATCAATGATGATTAGAAACCCTTAATACACAGCTCTTTTGAATGTGTCCCACCACATTTTCTTGACTACATAATGTAGGGCTCAACTATATTCAACAGATTTATGACAAACATAACTCTAGTTATTTTAACATATTCCTTCTCAGTTGAATTACTATTTCTAGGAAGTGTGATGAAGCCAAGCAGCAAAAGAAGATCAGTGCAATAAGATGCTTATGACATTTTCTCAACAAAAGGAGCAAAATGAGCATCAGGCTTAAGAGTTGTAGATAAGTATATCTGACAAGAGATTTTAGAGCTTCAAGCAGAGAAATTTAATTTTCAAAAAAAGAAAAGNAAAAAAAAAAAAAGAGGCAAAACGAGATGGAACTACACATCACCTCACGCCAAATTCTCAGTCCTCACCCCTTAAAGAAGGGGAGAAACTTCTTTAACAGTTATCAAACTTGAATGGCATTGATGAGAATATTCTGCGTATGAATACAGACGAGCTGAATTTAAAGTCTGCTTCTGTTTTCGACTGACATTCATTACGTCGATGCAGCATTGGGAGCTCAATTGGCCAACTAAATGATAGGATTTACTGTTAAACAACTTCATTAAGTGAATGTAGATAACTCCATCTAGAACTCCTCCCCTACCATTTCAAATCCCAAAGACAAAGCAATTCTTAGCACCATGCAATAGGATGGCGAGAGCAAATGTTCCCAAAAAAACTAAAATCAGTTTTTTTAGCTATATGAAGTGGTCAGAAAGGAGCAAGGAGACATACCGAATCCAATGTTTCAAAGCCTTTTTTGGAACAGGCCACAACCAGTGGATATAGAGAAGTAAATGGACAGAACAGATCCTCTGCACCTTCAGTAGCAGAATTTGCATGTACCCTTTCAAGTTCATTTAAAGTACTAAAAGCTCTCTGCAAGTTCCCCAGCGAAGCAAGGGCACGTATCTTAGCCAAGTAAGTTTGAGGTTGAGGGTTCCTTTCCCGCAATGATCTCTTCAAGATGGTCCATGATGCATCCACAAGAGTAGAGTTGTATGTTCTGCTAGCTGTGTTAAGCGCAGAAACAACTAATCGTTCATCAACAAAGCGATTAACAGGGGGTCTAGCTTGCTCACCCTGGGCAATCAATCTAGCCATGAATTCCAAGGCTAAAAAAGTCAGCTTGCTATGATCGTTCTTTGTTGCAACTTCTGCAAGGTTGGTGCACATAGCCCAATTGGGGCAGAGATATTTATTTTGGTCCATAGCCTGATGATGTTCCGTACAAATAAAGTCAAAATGGGAATACAAAACCATATCTCACATGAATTTACAAGAAACAGTCAAAAGGTACCTTGCACTTCTCTATAACAGACACAAGACTGTCCAATCTCTGCTTACTAACACAGCTTTGCACACAGTCACTAAAAGCCTTCTTTGACAGCATATAACCAGATTTTAGCGTTAGATCTATATATTTCAAGGCAGCATCAATCCGATTTTGCTGAAATAGCATGCTAATAACCAAACCATATGATTCATCATCAGGCTGGGATTCTTTCCCCGATTGCAGCATCCTAATGGCAATAAAAAAAACGTTCATTCATCGAAAGCTTACACAATTACTGAAAGTAGTCGTTTACGCAAAAAGACATATATATGATAACACACTGCACACAGCACAACGTACACCTCTGGCTACTATGCATATATATTTATTTGAAAAAACCAAGAAAATTAAAAGAAATATATTATCTGCAGAGCATTTAATCACTGATTGTATTGTGAGCTCACAGCCTCGCATAACTAAATCTTACCCCTATCATTTCTTTTTGTCTCAGAGACATTGGGTATTAAGGAAGTAGAGTAGTAGACCACAGCCTGTAGTTCAATATATATACTGCTAAAAGAACTAGAAATGTAGAGAGTAGCCGGAGAGTGAAAGGACAGAACACCATTCACTAAAATTCAACCAAACAGAACCATCAACCCATTTCCTCTAGCAAAGCTCCGCATAAGTTACAGTATCAAACAATAAGCAAAAGGTTTTCCCCGATGGTATAATTTTGTATACCGCAACGATTCCAACACCGTGGGATTAGAAAGCTCTTTCCAGAGAAAAATGCAAGTTTTCAGCACAAACAATAACAACAAAAACAAAGGGTTCAACAATAATCCAAGGCAGGTAAGAGGTATATTGACAAAGGACATTGGCAGGGAGACGCAACGTGAGTGCAGTCGACCTCGCATGCATCAAGTCTATTGAGCAATGAAGCCCCAGGCATGGGGCTAAAATAGGATATTGCATGTCCCAAAAGGGGAAATACTGCAGGATGAGGTAAAATAAAGGAGTGACGGTGTGTCAAGAGGGTGCAGCAAGTGTGTAGAATTGTAATAACACATGTCTTGATGTCCTGTCCATAACAAGGTTTAACAAATTTACTAAATTCACCCAATTTAAATTCATTTTCAAAACGCTCGAGAAAATTTGCAAGCAAACAATAAGGCGTTGATATGTGGTTGACCCTAGACAAGAACAACAATTGTGTCAAATGCATTTCATCATAGGCGAAAACAATGTGATACATTTGAAATAATTCGTTTCCTCAACCATCCCATTTATCTGGCTTCAACCCTCTCCCTTGTAGTACTTTCTATCTCTTCATCCCTCACCCACAGATACCACTAGTACCCAAGGCAATCCTAGTGCTGCAATGATCATCTTCTTTTTCACAAGCACCAATACCTCCACTGCTATTCAATTTGGATTACTTCCTCTCTAACTATGTTACCTGGACTCGATTGAAAGTGTCCAACATGGATACATATCCAAGTGTCACTCGGCAATATATTGAAAATTTTGCATGTTTTTAGCCTAAAATGAAGTATCGAGTATCCATACCCGTGTCCGACACGAACGCTTGAGGTGAAATGAAGAGTCCAGGACTCCAGGTAACATAGCTCTCTAATCTTAACATGAGAACCAAATCAAATTTACTACATAACAACATTAGAGCAACAAGGAATAGCCAACGCCCAATAGTCCCTAGTGAGAAATGAGAATAGCTCTGCTTGAGCAGCAATAAAACAAAAGCATACGAACCAATATGAAACTTGCTTTCTCATTGGTAGTTTATCATCTCATTGATACTGCTTCAATGGTGGTAAGATTTGATCTTCGTTGGGATGGCTGCGGTAGCAGGCACAATGAGATTGAGAAGATCTAGCATAGTGGATCCATGGTAATTGCGAATTGAGGTACTGCAGGGAAGAGATGTCATCATAGTAACTATGCGTTTGTGCCATTCAATTGCAAGCTGAAAAGGCAATTCTTTAGAACTAATTGGGTGGTGATCGAATGGCTTGAAAGAGGTTGTACTGATTGAATGTCATCCAATGGCAGGCTCAAAAAGAAACAATTCAGTAATAATCAGTTGAATGAATCAATGAAAAAGTGAGCAGAGATATCCAATGACGTAGTGAATAATAAAGGAGTTGCAAAACTTTGCAAGGTCGCCAATATGGTGACGTATAGAATATCATGTCAGTAGTAGACCGAGTTCTGGGAGGGCAGATGTAGTGCCAGAATGCAGATCTCTAATCAGGAGAGTTGGTGCTCCCTCTGTCCCAAAATAATAAGCTTGTTTTGATTTTTGAAGCCAAAAGTTCTTTTTTTTTTTTAATCATGATTTTGTTAATTTTGTAAATTTATAATGTCCAAAGCATCATTGGATTTGTTTAGAAAAAATACATCATTACTAGTGTGTTTTTACAAATTTCTCATGCTACATAGTAAGAATAAATTATGGTCAAAGTATGACCTAGGAAACTGGAAAATTTTCAACAAGCCTATCTTATGGGATGAAGGGAGAAGAACATAAGCATGTAATCATAGGGACATAAGAGCATGTCACCAACAGGAAGTAAGCTGATTGTTTTTAATCTAAGAAGAGACTGTGAGGCTTTGTACTCTTTCTGGCAATCAATCTCTCTCCAACCTTTAGCATGAGTCAAGATAAATCACAACTTATCGTTACGCAAAACTTGTATAGCCCTGGCTAGATAGGTCAGCTTATTATTAGGGACACTCACCCCTTTTCTAAAGGAAAGTTACCCTTGTTTTAGCATTGTTGTTAAGTGTTGCCTCTTTTCTAAAGAAAAATTACCACTCCTGTTCTTTCTTCGAACAAGTCAGTAGTCAACATTCTTCTCAAGTAAAGTATCTCATGGTGTATAATATACACCAAATTTATGCAAGTCACATATTTTATACTATATCCTATATCAGACATAGGACATAAAATCAAACACTCAATCAATCAAAAGCTTTATTTCTCATTTACGGCCGTAAGAAGAGGTATCCTATTCATTTCAACATCTGAGCTTCCAATTTCACCATGAAATGAAGCACCACATAAACACAATCGAAAAGGATTCTCATCCCACGTGTTCTCTTCTCTTAAGAGAAGAATTCATTCTTCACCCATATAGAAGTATAAGCACTCCCCCACCCCCTGATCATCACAACCAGTGAAACAAACGGCAAAGCGCTACTAGACTGGGGAACCACACTAGCCTAATCTATGCACTGTTGCAATCACATTCCACACAATACAGATGAAATCTTCTGAATTAGCTCTATACAAGATCAAACCAACTTGCATTCACACAGAAACAGAAAACAAACCATAAAACATATTGATTACCGTTCGAGAAGCTTCTCGGTGGCCTGGGTCTCCCCAGCCTGAATCATAGCCTTGAGCACCAAATTGAATGACGCAGTATTGGGCTCAATCGCGAAATCATCCATCCTAGCCACCACATCCAACAGCTCCGCAGCCGACGAACCACTCATAAAATGTGCCCTAATATAAAGATTATACAGCAACACATCCGGCCGATTCGGCTTCCCATTCTTATCCAACAAGCTAATCCACGTCTCAAACACCTGGATCATGTCCTGCCACCGCTGCGCGGCAACCCAATCAGCAAACAAATTCTTGAGCGAATTCACATCCTGATTTTGCGCCGCCGATAGAATCGGATACGACGCGTTTCGATCGGAAAACCCTACTACTGCGGGGACTAGGGACTGGCCGGCGGCGTACGGGATAGGGTTCCGCCAATTCTGGTTGTAGAGAGGGCTGCCGGTAGCCGGATTTGGTGGAAGCGGCGGCGCTGATGGTGGCGGAGGTGGTGGCGCTTCGGCGAGTTGAGGCTCCTGATTGAGGCGAGAGAATGTGGTGATTGATTTGATGGTGGTTGAGGTTTTGGTAGGGTTTAAGGTTTTGATTAGGGTTAGGGTTCGTGTTTTGGCGAACATCGCCATTTTCGATTGCATCTCAGAGAGTGAGTGAAGCTTGTGAGAGAGAAGAGAGATTAGGGTTTTGGCTATGGCTATGGCTATGGTGCTCACTTGGGTGACGATAATGTTGGGGAATTATTTTAATTTTTAATCAATGGCCAACCCAAAGCAAGCAAGTGTTAATAGGATTTAACCTTTTTAATTAGAACTTTCTTAATAGTTATGTTAGTGTGTTAATAATGATCTCTTAATGTTTTTTTTTTTTTTTAATAAGAGTTAGTACTAACTCAATTTAGTGCAATTGATTTGAATTAATTATTTAATATTTTTGTTATTTTTAATATCGTGGTAACTAATGTTGATTGGAATATTACGTGCTTCGATGGCCAAGAAATAGTAGTAAGTATTATTTAAGGCCCTGTTCGAGGTGGTTGCCAGTTGCCAGTTTTTAGTTTTGAAAAATTTTCAACTCCTTGTAGAAATTATAATTATAATTATAATATATATATATATATATATATATATATATAAATAAATGGAGCATTTTCTGACAGCGTAGAACGCGCCATGTAATCGAGTCATTTAAAAAATAATTGAATTAAAAAATTAAAAGATCATATGTCTTATTATATTCCAAAAAAAAAAGGTTATATATGATAGGGTAACAAAAATATAATGAATATTTCTTTATTTGCCAAATAGATGTTCATCTAAAGTTAGGCAAAAACCTGTTAAAAAATAAAACTATTATTTTAAGATAATTTATAACTTTTGATCAACTTTTCAAAAATTAAAAATTTTAACGCCATTAGAAAGAGTGCGAAGTATACTTTAAAATGAGACCCATTTATAGTAGATATGTCAATAGTGTTTTGGCCAAGTCCACCCAAACCCAATCATAGGCCCAATTAATATGCTTAAGTTTGGACCCATACTTCTTTAGTTTGTAAATATCAGATATCCATATCCAATTACATTGAATATAGCAAGTTTGGTTTGGTTTGTCGTAAGTAAGTCTGATTAAATAGTATTAATAATGCGTATTTAAGCACATATACATATAGAAATGACGGGACTTTATTGAAAAAATGATAAGAAGTTAGGTAACAAAAAGTCAAAAGTACAAGCTAAAAATAGAAATCAATGTTAAGAACAAGTTACAAAGTATTAATACAATGCACTAAACAGGTAACTCATAAGTCTTATATATAATTGCATGCAAAATTAACTAAAAAATAGCCATAGCAATTAATAGTTGATAGATAATTGTTGATTATATAAGTCAACTTGCTTTTATTTTCTTTCAATAAGAAGAACATTTAAACGTCTTTATGTATAATTAGAAACTTAATTTATATTGTTTCGGATATTTTCAAATAAATCTCATTATGAAATCATGATTAATATGAGCTTGTGCAACGCATATTTATGCATAAAATGATTGCACATTATTGTTGCACTGTATTTTGTTGTTTTTAGATTATTTTTGTTGTTTTCCTAATTTATTTTTAGCAAAGTAAATGTGAATTAATACAAGATACACTCTAAATGTTGAAGAGTTATGAACGATGATAAATGGACAAATCAATAGCTTGCTTCAATGTTTNAACATGTGAACCTAATTGTGTGCTAATGTGTTGCAAAGATTTGTTTGTTGTTTTGAAGGTTAACCAAGTTGTTGATGGTTGAACCTTGGTGCATATTGAAGATCATGTGAAGTATGAAGTCTTTGGTAGTAGAGTCTTAATTCTGTATTTTTAGACTTCGTGTAAGTGCTATATATGCCTTGGATAGATTAGAGTCACGTTTGATTGAGTATGGAACCTATGTGCTTATGGTTATGAGTTGTGATGACTGCTGATGAAACAGTTTCTTGGTAAGTACTTGTTCCATCTAGACAGTAAGAGCTGGACGTATTGTAGCAATGAATTACATGGAAATATTTTCGATTATTCGTATGAGTAATCTTCTGAAAAATATTTGCATATAATTGAGTCAAGTTTGTTATGAGATAAAATCAGTCAAGGATTTTAGGAGCTATTGTTTTCCTTGGAGAACAAGAACTCCATAAGATACCAACCTTCCTAAAATTGCTAAGAGATAAGAACTGCCATATCTTTTTGGTTGGCAATCTACTATCTGTTAGCTAGCAATTTTGACTGAATATATTGGAGCATTCTAATTTTATATCATAAGCTAAATTCCTAAATAGTTGGCTAATTTTTAGTAACTATATTTTTGGAGTTCTAGTGTACATAAAACTCTAATATGTACCTAGACACTATTTGGGAATCTTGCTTGACAAATAAGACTACCATATACACGTCTATATAATGGAAGGTGTATAAGGGTGTTTAGTATGCGCTTCAATTGAAAATACACGTCCAATTACTGAGCTCATAATCATCTTCACAATCAGCATTATCATTTGAGTATTACAAGTGCTGAAACTGTTCCATACTTGAGAGTGGAACAGTTCCATCAGAACTTAACCATTTTGATTCAAGATTGAAAAGTTTGCAATTTGCTCAAGGACTCAATTCACCCCCCTTCTGAGTCCTTCTTGTGTACATCAATTCATGTCATAGTTGAAGAGGCTTGACTCAATGGTTATCAAGATGTCTAAATTTTGTCTCCATGTCTCTATGTACTCTTTGTGAGGAAATGATAGATGTATGTGGGAGGATTATCAATAATTGGGTTTCTTGTGGCCCAACTGCTTCGGAAAGAAATGGAGAGAGACCATTAGCAACTCACTCAGATTTATATGAAATGAATTGGGATGTCATCCTTTAGATGGAAAAACATAAGACAAACTTTTTATTTCAGTGGGGACAATGAAGGGTGCATCTCAATGACTAAAAATTTGTTTTCGTTGATTCAAAAAATTATAAAAGAAAATTTATCTTATCTACAATTATTTGCTTACTCAGAGAGGTTAGTGACTCATTATAAGCACCTATTTAACGTATGAGATTGTGTAATACGACTTGTGAGTAAAAATTTAAGATGCACTCTTTATAATTAGTTTTATAATGGATTAGGCTATGACAATTAAAAACAAGTTTGGGTTAAATCACTTAACTATATATTGAGTCGGATGCACCTAACAATTTTAGACTCGGGTGCACCTAATAATTTACCGAGATCGTGGCTGTGTGGTTAAAGCGACATGGAGTCCAATCTGGGCAATTATTTTTCCAGCATGTCAACTTGTGTAAGTTTAGCCCAAACTCTATACCTTAATGAGCCAAACCAGTCAAGGCCGTTGGGCCAAAGTGTTTTTGCTAGGCCTCTACTTCACAGATCAGGGGAGTTGCACTACCAGTTTTTCCAGATTTGAGCCTAAAAACTACACGGGCTGGCCTGGAAAATGCAAGCGAGCTAGCACAAGTTTTGACAACCCTTTTGAAATCTGAATGCCCGGTTCAGTCCATAGTGACAACGAATCAAGGTTTGTTAGGAGTACCAAAATAGTATAACTGATATTTAAGGTTAATGCGTATATAAACCTATTAATTTTATTAGAGGTAGTTAATTTTTTTTGACTCCACTGCCCTTGTTTTAATCGGAACTAGGTGTATTGGAAATTGAAACTAGTACCCTTCCAAAAAAAAAAAAAAAAGAATTGAAATTAGTAATAAACCATAAGGGTACACTAGGAAAATAAGCAATTAATGTTGTATTGGAATTGTAAAGCAACAAATATTTTGAGACAAAAAGAATTAATTAAAACGACAATTATTTTGAGACGAAAAGAGTACCTACTGCTCCTTGTATTCATAAATTTGCTAAAGGTTTATGGTTGCCATCTATTTACTACTGGACAGTGATTCCCATACACGCCGTGTACTGATACACAAATGCAATAGCCAATTAGAAACTGCCATGTAAGTAAAGTGAAAAAATAGGAGGGAAAGAAGGGATGGACAAATTTTCATTTAGGAGGGAAACTTGTCGGTATTAGGCGGTAAAAGTAAGACAGAAGAGGGAAAGCAATTGATGAAATTTTTTCCTTCCATTAAAACTCAGAATAACAAAAGTCTTGTGAACTTCTCCAGCGAAACTCTGGCGACTAAAAAAGTTTAAAAAATTTCTCCATTAATCTGGTGTTGTTGTTTTAGGTAGTCTATGTACAAAATTTCCGACGAGTCTCAAATTAAACTATCGACACTCAGTGTAACGACAAGAATCAACGGCGGCGACGATTGTGGTGCTGTATAGAAAAGAAGGAATAACTCCGGCGATAATTCGTTGATCGATAAAACTATTTCTCCGATTTCCGGTACAGCAATGGGCGATTTCATCGAACCTATTAGCGGAAGATGAACAAATTATGGTAGTTCTCGAATTTCAGTTCAGTTCGTAATGTATTTTTTTTCTTTTATTGGTAACAAAATGATGTTGAAAACGATACTGAATAGTTGTTACTTTTTTTATATTATTAACAAATTTGTTAGTTTAGTAGCATTGTGCACTTAGTAGTCATTTTTTAATATTAGTAACAAATTAGTTAGTATAGTAGCATTGTGTACTGATTAGTACTAGTCATTTTTTATATATTAGTAACAAATTTGTTAGTTTAGTAGCATTGTGTACTGAGTAGTACTAGTCGGCGAAATTTCCACGAACAACGAAATAGATGACAAAGTTGCCGAATGACTAAAGGAATGCTGATAGAACGCGAAAAGAATCACATAGAAAGTTGCAGGAGTATAAAGTCGATGTGAGAGAAAGTTGCCGGAGTATTTTGATAGAGATAAGACAAATAGCCACAATTGAACAGTTCATGTTTTTCCCTCCAATTTTTTTTGTCAGACCTAATCCTTTTGAAATTTGAAATGAAAATGTTTGAATTTCAAACATAATCAGTTTCAAAAATTTATTTTTCCTTTTTTTCAATTAGCCTATTAATACCCAATCAAATTATGCCACCTCATAAGTGAAGCTATGTATGGTTACACAACGTGTATGGCTAGTATTATCCATTTACTACTCCCTCTGTTTTTTTATAAGTGTCGTTTTCGCTTTTCGAGGTTGAACTTTGACCACCAATATCTATCAAAATATACAACCAAAAATTATAAAAAATATATATTATGAAAGTACTTTTCGATATGAATCCAACAAATATTTTTTCATATTGTGAAGTAAAGTAAATTTTTCATAATTCAATAGTCAAATTTAGACACGAAAATCTAAAACGTCATATAAAAAAAACGGAGGGAGTATCAATATCACGTGACTAATTCATAAATAATTGAATATAGTTGTGAGCTTCTAAAACGTAATGGCAAAATAGCCTTGCACCAGAAACTATACTATTAGCTGTCTTATGATACTGTTAGTGAAATAACTGAAATTTATTATACCGATAATACTTGATACCTTGTCAATGAATCATTGTCATCGACCTCTTAAATTTAGTTTAGATTGTAAATATTACATGCATTATGGTTCAAAAATAAGGGGATCAATTGGCTTTTATCTATTCCTTGATAAAAGAAAGAGAGAAGGGTTACCAATAAGGTGCAACTAAGAGCGAAAGGAAGAAAACAGCGAGCAACAATCATGATTGACCGTTAAGGTGACTTTAACTTCATAACTTGGCTATATCAGCTTTGGTAAATCGACTATATCCTATGTGAGTGACAACAATTACAAACAGGTCAGGGATAATATATGAGAAGGTGCTACATAATATATATATGGGGGATGAATACGATAGTGGAAAAACGAGTAGTTAATGGAGATAGAGGAATTTTAGACAGTAATTAATTAGGTCATTAAGTTGATACCAGAATCAATCAAGGTATCCTGTCATAACACATCGGCATATACTACACACACATATTTCCGATCCATTGTCCAAGTATACACATGAGTAATGACCATCTTTGTGATTTTTAATTTGTTTTATAATTAAATTTAGGATTACAATTTAAAATTAGGTATGAGAAAAAGAGCAAGGAAACAAAAAAATTTCTTTTGAACTGAAAATGTAGGTAGATTAAATCTAGTAATGTACCTTTATATTTAATGGGCCATGTATTTTAGGCACTTTGTGGTAAGGATCATTCAAAAAAATCACAGGAATTTCTCCTCCATCCATGTGCCACAAGTATGGCCCTATGGTCCCCCTTTACAAAAAATCTCTTCATTGGTGACATATCCACTTGCATTATTGTTTGCAAGTCAAAAGAATCTCAAATCACAATATACATTATACATACATACCATTAAACCTGTCAAATGGGTCGTGCGGATCAGGTTCGGGTTCAGTCATTTTGGGTTTGGGTCATTTTCGAGTCGGGTCGTTTTCGGGTTCACGTCGAGAAATGCTCAACCCTGACGCAGAGATGTCAGGTTCGGGTCGACCCACCGGGTCATTGAACGCCATTTAAGATATTTTTTCCTCCGTCAATTTTTGATCAATAATCTTGCGAAAATTAAATATGATGGATGGTTTTACCTTATTTCAACTATTGCTGATTGAAAACAATGCTTCTCATTATGCTAATATGTATATAAAAGTGTTAACGATATGTTAAGATAATTAATTAGCGCTATGTCGACTTCAAAAACGAATATAAGTTACTTGCAACCACTATTTTGATGATAATGATATTATAACCTTTGTCAAACGCTAATAAGAAATCTAACACAATTATAAACTATGGATTTTAAAACAGTTTATTCAATATTTTGTCATAATATGAGTAATAATTTAAAATTTCGGGTCAAACGGCCGGGTCGAGCCATGAACGGGTCGGGTTTGACCCTAAAATATACGCGTCAATCGGGTTCGGGTCAAATTAGGTTTTCGGGTCGTGAAATCTGTGTCAGAACCCTATAACTCGGGTCGAGTTCGGGTCGGGTCGAAATTTAACAGGTCTACATACCATACATAAAGAAATAAAAAAGAAATAAATAAATTCATATAAAAGCTATTGGAAATCAAACTAATGGAGTGACAAAACTATGATAATATAATGGAAGGTCCAAATATAAACATGGCCCACTTTTTCCAACTTCCTTAGAAGCTGATGAAATAAGGGGAAAAAAAATAAAATAATCCATGGACCATGAGAGAGAGAGAAAAAAAAGGTGGTTCACCTACCATAGGCTAATTGATTCTTGTATCTTGATTTACTTATTAATTCTGACCTTCTAGAAACTTTTAATTTTCTAGAAACTTTAGTGTACTTTTAAAAATCAGCAGGTGATATGGAGTATTATAATGGTGCTTATTGCTAGTCTACTACTACAACTAATTACTTATTTTAAAACCTATGTTTTTGCCCACAAGAATAAAGATCTTTTTATATATTATTCCTTTATTCAGGTGACAAAATCAGAAGACCCACTGAATATAAAAAATAATAAGCTTATATTATAAAATGTCACTTTCTTTGATTAACAATAAGCACTGTGTAGGTGTGTATGTAGTAGGAGATTTTGATGTTGTGTTATGATTGTCCTTCTTCATTTAATTATCATAATCATGTTTGTTGATCAGTAATTAACTAATGTGCTGGGTTTAATATCTTATTATCATATATTGCTATTAGATGTTGCCAAGTAATTTTTTTTGAAGAACAATGATTTCGTATAATATGTCAAATTAGAAAGTTGAGCAGCCAAATTATATACGTCAGCATATGTGTATTCTATCTATATTACAACCTTTAGGTTATATGATATGGTGCAGTTAAGCTTGCCTCTAATCAATTTGAGGGGGTGAGAGGGATTATTAGGTCTTTTTTTGTGATTTATTATATGTTTAATATGTAGCTAGCCAGATATCAAAGTTTTCGCAAACTTTAAGTAAGTTTTATTTTTATTTTTGGTGTTGGTAAAGAGAAACAAGCCCTGGACTGGTGGTAAGTTTTACTTATTTTGAATATATAAATGGTTAGATGTAGCGTTGGACGTTTGATCTTGATCATTAACAAATGGCTTAAGTGATGCTTTGTTCATATATATTGAAGTACCTAGCTACTACCTTCTCCTTCATTAATTCATTTTAAAAAGTTGCTTATTGGAGCAAACTTAATGACTAAAACTCGTGATTCATCAACTGATCCATAATAAATACTATGTTTAATAATTCCGAAGAAAAGATATTTTGAATTGTTGGTAACCAGTAACAGTGAGACTCCGGAATAAAAGTTTTATCACCAAATAAAGCCCCCAATAATATAACAACTATGCATGACCATTACCAATAGCCATTTCATGGGGCTGTTATTCTTGCATTGTTGGCTAGTTGCGTAGAGCCTCCAATCCAACGTTTCATCCCTATAATAAGTTTCACAAATTCTGGAGGACCATATACATTCACATTGATCATGCAAGGACTCAAAAGCATTAAATTTTTCGCATTTATTTGTATGCCCCACTATATTTTACCTACTCTTTCTAACTCACTAGTCACTAGTCACTAGTCTCTTGCTACCATCCTTTCCCCCCCTTTTCCCCTTTCATTATTTTCTTTGTTTTTCTAACGAAGGTGCAATGCAAGTTAGTGGATGACGACCACGTACAGTAGTGTCTATCTCTATCTACGTCAAATTTAGACTCTCGTGTTTAATAATGAACATATATATATATATACAAGGTAGATTTACAATCCACTATACATGACAATTTATTTACAATCCATTATACATGATAATTTAGATGACCACGGAAAGTTTTAAGTAAGGTAGATTTACAATCCACTACATACAAGATTAGTGAAACTTTTTGGAACAATACATGACAATTTAGCGAAAAATGTAAAGGGATATATATAATTGATGAACAATAAATAATTGTTTTGCATTGCATGTAATACTTTTTAAACAATACTCCCTCTATTTTTTTATAAGTGTCGTTTTCGCTTTTTGAGGTCAAATTTTAACTATTAATATCTCTCAAAATATATAACCAAAAATTTCAAAAATATTGTATTACGAAAGTACTTTTTTTTTAAATATGAAACCAATAAATATTTTTCCATATTATGAAGTAAAATAATTTTTTTCCACTAATCGATGATCAAATGGACACGCACTTTCAAAACAACACTTGAAAAAAAAAAGGGGGGGGAGTATTACATATATGGTGGATATACAGTTGAGTACTTGCGTTTCTTAGCGTAGGATGCTTCTTACACTTATTATTATTGCATGGTCCTAAGTCCTAACAACTCCTAATTTCGATCCCTATCACTGTTTGGACATTTGCATCCCATATTGTCTACCTAACTCATCTTACTATATTTATCAATCAAAAACAATTCATATATTTTTATACTCATAAATAGGAGTACTTATTTGTTAATGTTAAAAAATACAATAAATTAGATGAGTTGGAGATGACGTGGATAGTGGGTCCCCATGCGGTCGGGTGACGAGAACCGTCAACGTGATTCATCGGACGGTCATGAAGTTGGTAAGCTTTATCCGTAGGTGGTAGGATTAGGAGTAAGTGAAGCAAGTGTATGCGACCTTTAACGTACTACCAAAATAAATAATTAAGTGCATAAAAAATAAATTTTTTTTTCTTCTGAAAAAGACCTTCTAGAAGCACTGGTATGGTAGATAAAATGAATTAGGAATACTCTCTAAAAAAATAAAAATACAGTGAGGATCCTCTGTCCCATTACATGTCTCATCTCCTATTCCACTTCTCTCTACATTTAATACATAAGCTTTATACAAACTTTTTATATATGAATTTGAATACATGACAAATGCATTAAGGATCAAGATTTAATGGGACGACTTGAATGTGGTATATAGAATAGGACATATGATCTCGTTTCCATTTTAATTTGATGAGGTTATGTTTGACAATTTTCAACTAGTTTTTTACCTTTAGTTAGGTTTTGATTCTTCAACTTTCAGCTCTATATTTTAGCTTTTAAGCCAATTTATGATGATACCTTCTTAATCAGCTCCAAATTTATAAGCTTTCCGGTTACATTTATTACGGTACTACCCTTTTACGTCACAATAATAATTATTAGAAAAATAATATACACTATAAAAGAATCATATAGCAAAATCAAAACTTGATATATGTAGTTCGATATCTTAATATTTAGGCTATATTCTATTCATGTTATTTTAGTTGATATTCATTGTTGATTGTTGATTTTTGTTTAACTTTGTTGATTTTATTAGTTTATTTTTATTAATTTTCCTTAAATTTGTTGATATCACTAATTATATATTGTTGGTTTTTGTTAATTCTACTGAGAGATATTTTACAATTTTTTCTTAAATTTTCACATAAATTAATACTCCCTCCGTCCCCTATTTTCCTTTACAAACCA
>BSSO01002150.1:0-20338 GCA_030267885.1 Mesembryanthemum crystallinum | reverse complement strand
AAACATTCACCTAAAATCTTGTTCTCTCCTAGTTTTTGAAAGCTAATTTTGGAACGGAGGGAGTATAATTTTTCGAGTTTATATAAATACAATTTTTCATGTTCAAAGTGTCGTATCAAAGACCGTGCAAAATCCAAATGTAAAGATTTAAAAGGAACGGAGGTAGTACTTTTTAACAAATTAATGGTCAAAGTTTAAAAAACTTTGACTTTACAAAGTTAAAATGTAAAGATTTTATTGGAACGGAGGGAGTAACTAGAAATTACTCCATGAATTTTTCAGGAAAGCACAGTTTGTATTTTTGGTGCTTTAATATTTGAATTTATCTTTGATAAATGAAATTTGTACAACATTATAAAAAAACTACTTTTTCCACGTTTTAATTCAACTTTAAATTCATGCTTAAATAGTTCTCTCACTTATACTAGAAGTATTTTGGTATGTCCGTAAAAAAAATCACTTTTTCCTATTTGGTTCTAGTTAAGTTTCAAATTATAGTCCCAATTAAAATGCATCTTACGCTTCATATATACCCAAACAGAAAAAACTTAAAGATAACCAAAAAAAAAAAAAAAAAAAAAAAATACTATGGAATTGAAATTAGAAAGGTTAAAAATAAAAATAAAAATAAGAAAGCTGTTGCATGAGAATTAACAAGAAGATGTGGTGTTGTTTTGCATGTGATATTGCGTAGTCGTAGAGAAATTACAGATGATGAGCTGTTTCTGTTCCTTCGTTTTAACCGGAGACACACAGACCACAGTACTACTACTATATTGTACTACTACTGTATAATCAGCATGAGCATGACTCCTAGGAAGACAACACAGTGAACACATACACTAAACACTAGGCTATCCAGCCTTTTAATCACCGAGCCATTTTACTAGCTTTTAATTTAATTTATTACATCATCATATATATTGTTATTTCGTTTTCTCCAAAACCACACTAATAACTCAGGGCATACTATAAATGTAAGCCATGTTCTCAAGTGAATTTTATACAGGTCAATCAAAAGTTTTTTTTTTTTCTTTTTCTTTTTTTCTCCTAGCTTTCATTTTAAAAACTCACTCAGAAAAGGTATTTTCAAAACAAAATCTATTATTATGAAATGAAAATAAATTCTACAATTAAGATAACCCTACTTTTTAGAGGTTTGAATTTTTTTTTTTTAATTTATACAATCAGTTAAAGAGCATTATTTAAGCATTCCGTGGAACACGGACGACATAAATTAACAATCGCTGTTAAAGGCCCTTTTTCTAGTAGTGGACATAAATTAACTACTCGGGTATCATTGTGTTTAAATTTATCTCCTTGTTTTGAATTGAAAAGAAAAAAAAAAAAAAAGAAGAAAAGGGGTAAGAAAACAAAGATGAAAGAGGGAGGGAGGACAACAAAAGATGCAGGGGAGGGGAGATGGTAGAAATGGGGTAAATGATAGATTGTCATATATATCAAGGCAGTGCCCATTCCCAAACTTTACCGCACCAAACACTCTAGCCTACTTCTCCGGGCCATCACCTAATTTGGCGGACTACAATATTAAATTATCTTTTATCAAAGTAAACTCCTAATTTATTTTAAACAGTAGAGAATCAAAATCGTTTTATCCATCTAATTAACATAACCGAATACAAAAAAAAAAGTAGACCGAGTACAAATTTAAGTGAGGTTTCATCTTAAAATAGATATATGTATATGTTATCGTGTCCGTGTTAGGTGCAGTAGCTCACCAGGCATATAAATTAATCTTCTACTCCAATTTTTTCAATAGGAGACACTTGTATATGGCATAATAATAAGTTTTTGTGTAACGATAATTTTACTAACCACTAAAAGAGGGAGTAAAATATAGTACTATGAGTAAAATTGAGAAGACAACTCCAATCTCAGCCATATCTACATGAAATATGCTCGAACAATATATTACTCCATCCACTTTCAGAAACCAATTGATCGTCATCAAATAACCCAGGCCTTATTTTGGGAAAATAAAGGACATGTATATATCCAAGCATGGAGTATACTGTATAATTACTATATGGGTTCCATTGGTCTGATCAGTACCATATGCACTGCAAACAATAACTTGATTTTATTCTGTCTATCAACGAATATCGTTTCAATTATGCAAAGGTATAGGGTTCTTGCAATTTAAGTAGCTACTTATTCTTAGATAAATAGAGTCCTTTTTATAGGGAACCCACAAAGTGATCCCATCTTTGGCATATTATTGGGTACAATACATAAATCAATTTGGTTTTTTTTTTTTTTNTTTTTTTTTTTTTTTATAATTGGAGGAATCTTTTATCTATAATCTTTAAAAAAAAAAAAAAAAAGAAGTGTTCCTAATGGCACATTCAATGGTGCACTTTTAAGAGCATACTAGATGCTGTCGATGAGGTATTATTACATTTTAAAACTTTTTTTAACAATAAATAGTAAGTATTTATTCATGTAGGTGCACATTTGGGTGTCCGTAACGAGAAATTTAACCATATTTCCATTTAAATGAACCATTATCATGTCATTATGAGAAAACCGTGTATATTATAGGAGAAAATTATGGAGCTAAAGCCATTTAAAAGTTCATATGATTTATGTTGATGGAAAACAAACATTTATTTGAAAGTTAAAACGCCAAAGTAAATTCATATAAGAATAAATTTAGGGAATAATTGAACTTGTATAAGTATGTTGAAAATGCTAGTTGTCCCCAAGAAGAAAAGAAAAAAAGAAAGTACAATTCATGAATAGAAGGGTCGGGGAAAGTTTCATAATTCGCTACACTTGCTGCCACAAATGTAGAGTATGAGATATGGAAGGAGAGGAACACTAGACTCTTTGAAGACAAGCACATGCCGCTCCCCCAAATTCAGAGGCAGATTTGCTTCTGGACTAGTGCTAGACTTTATCGTTTTGTTATCGAAGAAAATGATGTAATTAGCTCTTTAGTATTGTAATATGTGTCGTGTGCATATCTTAGCTTTTAATGGATTTCTACACTGGAAATCCTACACACATACATTGTAATTGTTTTATCTCAGGGTACCACATTGTTATCCTTCAATTAATTAATGGAATATAATGCTAACTATTTACAAACAAAAAAAAAAAAAAAAATTTCATTCGCTATCTATATAAAAACGATTGAAATATTATATGCAGTTTACCCCCTATTAACAAGGGTGACTTTTATTTCAAAAAGTAAGATAATTTCCTTTAAAAAAGAAATTTCTTTTCCTAAAACACCATGCTTCGGCAAGTGTTTCTTTTTTTTTTTTTTTTTAAATGAAGAATTAATTTCCGAATGGGTAGTATGTGTGCTTTGTTACTTTAAAGTTGGCACCTTCCATGATCATACATTTTCGTTTAGAAATTCCGAAACCTGGATTTATGTCCAGCTAATTTAGGTAAAAAGATATATCATCTTTCCATATATGGGTCCATACTTCAAAAAGCATAATCAGCAATCCACTTGCACCAATTTCAAGGACGAGTACCTTTATTCTATCGATTATAACATGTCTGTTCATTTCATCGTTCCCATATTACATTTCTACTTTCCCATGCAATTAAGTTCAGTTCAGTTTAGCTTAATGAGAAAGTACATAAAGTTTACGAATTTTCCACAAATATGAGTAATAACCTAGCAAATAGGATAATTTGGATAAAATTACTACATGAGACTACTAATAATTTAGATTCAGGAAAGAATATGTCACAAGAAATTTGCGGAATTCATCGTTCATCCATAAACCAATTGCTTACAACGTAGGAAAGAAACCCCAGCCCACATATAGCAGAACCCAAAACAATGGAAACTCGAACCCACAAGAAGGAATTGAACGCATCGAAGACAACTGCATCCCAGGACCACAACCACAGGAGCGAGAAGCACGAGCCCAAGGTAGCACCTACAGCCACCTGGCTGATAGTGTGAAGTTGTTGCCTAACTCGTAGCCATGACTGCAAAATCGACCAAAAGAAGACAGAACCAAAGGCTTAGGAATATGGAGGGCATTTCCATTTGACAATTGAGCAAAAGACGCGTGGAGGTTTCGTTTCAAAGTCTTTAAACATCTAAGTTCTTTCATGTAGGGATGAACAACCCCATCTACTTATGGCAAATGTTGCTTTTAGCTCAGTTTCATCTCATCGTAACCATACCATTCACTTCAGCATCTTTCAGTTGGATTGTTCAGAACCTTAGTAGTTAGCCCACAATGACACATGAAAATAAATGTGTATAAAGTTCCTGTGAACAAGCTTGCATTGCAAGTAGGAGAAAGTAAGAGTTGCTATAGTGCTTACAAGATATGAACCAAACAGCACAGAAGTTGCGCCAAAAGTCAAGGAAAGTTCATTCACCCCCAGCAATTCAACCACTGCAGCACAGTAAGAAAGCGATCATGAAAAACATAAGCATCGTAAAGCATGAAGCGAAGAACATATGATCGAAAGTAAATTCATCCACCTAAAAGCATAATTACATACGAAAGAATGACAACACATTACAAAGCACATTGCTCTCAGAGGTCCCAAGTTCGAGTCCCTTTAGGGCCACTGGAGGTTTGCCTGTTCGTTAACTTCAGGGTCTATGAGATTAGTCCGGTAAAGCATAAATACCCATGTTATTAAAAAGAAAAAAAAAAAAGAAAAAAAAGAGGAGAAGAGCACAATGCTCTCAGGTCAGTTATTAAACTAAAATCTGTTGTCTAATGCAAGGCTGATGCTCACTTCCATTCATATTTTTAATAAGATGTTGGCAACTGCTCCAGCAATCAAACAACTGTCTCAAGTTCACAATTAGCTAGAGCAGTTCAATCTTACATGTCATAGGAAAACAGGCACACAAAAATTGATATTTACAGTCTCAAAGAAAAATTTGACTGCAGTGGCAATCATTCGCTTGTTAAAACATCTCCAAACCACAAAGCACGTGAAGTGTACTGAAGACAGAAACATATCAAATGTAGTAATATAATTCTCCAAATTTGTCCTGGAAAACACACTTTCTTTTGGTTTGTTAACTAATTTGCTCACAACAAATGAGCAAGATGTCTTCTTCAACCAGATAGAAAACATGGAAAAAAGCAAAGATGGTACTAGTTTTCTCAGAAAACAGAAGAAGCAAACTAACACCTCTGACAGAAAATGGGACAACTGATTTTGGGATTACACCCTGATTCAACTAGTAATCCAAATTATATGAAATTGTGACAGCATTCAATAAAACAATTGGCAGATCAGAGTAAACACAACCATATATCAAATTGGTTGGAATTTCTTCTTTGAACAGGCACAAATTAAATTTCTACACAAACTACCAGAATCATTCAGAAAGAGAAGTACTTGATAGAACTATAAACATGACAGTGTAAAAGATGGATTGCGCATGGGATGATGGCATTCCTGGGTCAGATCTCAGGTTGGAAACAGGGCGCTCTTGATTTAGTATCCTTTTCAAAACAACAGAAAGTGCAGAGTTCAAAATAGAACCCATGCCAGCCCACAGGGCTTCAGCATCATGTCTGTAGAGGACGACAACACCAAATAGACCAGCCACAAGCCACTTGCTCTGCATTTCAGTGAGTAAAAACAAAATCATATTTCAGTGATAGTCGACCTTATAGTGCATCCGTTTGGTATCATGCTAGATTCTGGCAAAGCCAGGTTACCGTAACTATCATCTTTGAACACCATATTTCTCTTCTCTTTGTAGAAAAAGCTACACAGATCGCTCAATTCCTAACTAAAGGTAAAGGTTTTTACATACAGCTTCTTCCACACAAAACCATAGCTCTTTACACCTTGGCAAAGAAAATATGGTTAAAGGAACAAAGACAAAACATAAATAAAAGTGGACACAGCCAGATACTGGCAGGGTTCAACATGGTTCCTCATGTACCCACCATCTCAATCAGCAGAGGTACATTCATAGCTAGTGACCCATTGTAAGAGTTTAAAAACACACCTTGTCCTCTTGAAATAGCTTATTCCAGATTAACTGAGTAATTTCAGCACATTTTGAGCAATTACCCTGAAATCTCAGGCTAGTTGCAAGAACCATGCATGATATGCATTCTTACTGGTTCTTCAAAGCTACAGAAGCTCTTATTGACCTCAAAAGAGCATTACTATTGTCTAAGAAAGCTGATAATATGAACTGCTATATGAGCAATTTGTGTTTCCTCACATGATTACAGACTTATTTCTGTCTTTTTTCTATTATACGAACGTACTACTTATAAGCTATTGGTGCCTATGTTAAGCCCAGCTCTCAGATGTATAAGGGAGAGTAACGAGTTTGGTTGTTCTGTAACAGTAGTGTAAGCAAGCTTTAAGGTGGATACCGGCCTAAGCACAATTCTAGTGCTGAATCTGACTAGGAAAGGTGTTTAATCCTTCACAGGAGTTGAGGTTTAATCCGGTGGTGATTTTCAGTTCTAGATCAAGACTTAATCCTAGTTGTTAACTAATGTAACTGGTGAATATCTCAAGGCAGTCAAGTCCATATCCATTTCTATTACTTTATTTTTATTTTCTCTTGAATTATAACAGGTTTCACTCCAAAAAGTATATGTTTTAGGGATAGAATTAAGGGAATTCGTTGTGAGTTTAAGTGACCTTGAGTGGATATTAGGTGCCTTAAGAGGCATCATTATTAAGTGTATACAATTTATGACTTTTATCTCTCCTTTCATGAGTACGAAGTACAAATTCCTCTTCTTAATAAGTTATGCTTTTTGCATAATTATTCTTATTTAGGAGTAATAACTTTATTAAACAACCAATCTATAAAGGTTCCAATTTTTCATTGATATGATTGATTTGGATTAGATTTTTTTTTCTATATCTGCTTGAGATCCAGTTTGTTAAATCCATGAAAAATCTGTTGGCTCTTTACAATAATTTTCAAGTACACCAAAATGAGTCTATCCTAACTATCATCTCTGTAGGCAATAGTTTTCAATAAGCAAGCACACGAGTGTCTCTTGGCCGAGGAAAACCCTGGTCACCCTGATGGACTTTGGTATCACCATAAATCGGTGCTTTTCTTTGGATGCCCATGGTCGTTAGACTCCTATCAAATTCTCCATGAGCTACATGTGGTATTACTGGGGAGCAAGTTGCCCTTTAGGTAGCAGTGCTTCAGAGGACTACTGACATGTTTGCCAGAACTGTGCAGTGTCCCAACTGATCCGGGACAGTTTTTCAGAAGTAGTCCAGACTCAGAGATCGGAGTTAATCACGCAGCCTTCCAACTGGTTGGAAATAATCAAATAAACCTTGACCAGAACATCCAGACAAGAAACTCTACTTCATGGGATTGTATTTTTGCATTGAGTTATTGGTCAAGAATATGGACGTGCAAGTGCAACTCTGTTTTTTGTAGAATTGATGCCCTGATGTTTTGGTTTTGTTAATGCAATATTGATAGGTGTTCTAAGCCCAAGATGGAAATGGCCAGAGCAGGTATCTGTTACTTTCATGATGGCTATAGGTTAGAACCTAGTGTATGCTACTGTGACTGAAGCGGAAATATTTGGAACTTTGATGGATTTGCAGTTGATTAGGAGACTTTGCATTACTACTATAGAGATTAGGTCTGATACAAAGGTTGTCATCAGTCTTCACGAAAAGGTTTTACTTTCGAATGGCTATGGTCCCTAATTAGGGGTTTTAGTCTTTGATTGCAGGATTTCTACTCCAAACTTCCACAATGGGTTTTGAAAGACTAATTAGTGCATGGATAAACTCATCAATGTGGTGCTTTCTTACCCTTTTGGGGGAACTTTTTTTTTGGTGCAATGGAGGGCTAATAAGCCCTAAGTTTATTGGCCATAAGCAATCGAACGGGGTCTAGTTACACCAGTCAACTCCTCAAATAAAACATGAAAGATCCCCACAGGCGGGGCATTAAAATAAGAGACATCACTAGAACAATTAAAACTATGGTTGGCGAGCCAATCTGCGGCACGATTAGCTTCGCGATAAACATGTCGAATTCGGACCTCCCAACTCATCAATGTGGTGCTTTCTTACCCTTTTGGGGGAATTTGTGCTTATGCCCACACACAACTACTTTGGCCTTTGTTTGTTAAAATCATCTCCTTTACTAAGTAACAGGTTATGCCCCCACCCCAGCATAGACAAGGTAATTTGTAGCTCTACAATCCACTCCACACAAAATCCTTCTTAGTTAACTCCTTAGGAAATAGCACAATTTAGCAAATACTCACTAAGAAGTACATTTATAGCTAGTGAGCAGTTGCTTAAAGTAAACATCTTGCGCCATCAAATCCAACAATATCAGCTTTTGAGAAACTATGACCCTTCAAACTCATAAACTAGACAAGCCCAGCTCTTATGGATTAGGGTATTAAATTTTCTACATAGCTGATTCAAAGCTAAATAAAATTCTTATCAGCAGGGAAATAAAGAAAACACAAAAATTCCCAGAAATTTACAGCCAATCAACATCAATACAAGGAGCTCAACCATGAAATTATAATGCAAACCAAAGCTGAAATTAAAAGAGAAAAATTAGATATGAGGAGAGAGAATAAGACTGACCAGACGATTGAGAGTGGCCTCAAAGTCATTAGAAATTAAATCAGACCCGGTTTGAGATGACCCATCAATCAAACCCTCCTGCTCAAGAACCCTAATATTGGTTTCTTCACCATCCCCTGACCCTAAAGCCGAGATTTTGACAACCCTTTCCGCCATTAACGACCCTCCTTTTCTAGAAATTGTGTTCTTCCCAGAAAGGAAATCACCGGAAAGCAACCATTTTTGAGAAGAGCATCGCCGGTGGAAGGAAAGGGAATCGGAGGGAAAAGTTAAAATTGGGATTTGATGAGTCAAAAGATTTACCTTTGACATATTTTTCACTTTGTCAAGGTATTTTGAAGAAAAAGGTTGAAATAGTAAAGATAATACTAAATAAATAAATAAACACGAAAGTTGATCGCCATTTATTTATTTTTTTGGTGCTATGAAACCCCATTTTTTTGAATGGTTGGTGATGTTTGATGGAGGTGGGATAGTACAAGAACAAAAGGGAGAGAATTGTTAGACGAAAAAATGAAGAAAGTGATTATTGTTGATTATTGGTTGAGTGTTGCGCGAAACTTCCAGATCTTCACACGAATGGTCAGGACTCAGGTTGGCTCCTCCAAGTTCATCCGTTTAAATTAATTCACAAAAAATAGGGATGATCACATCAAGAAAATTGAGAGTATTAGTAGTACAAGAGATTTGTCTAAACTCTACCCAGGGCTAAATTGTCAAATTGGTATTTTAAAAAGACCCTTATTGACACATGGGTAGTAAAAAAAACACTACAGCGACAATAGGATATTCATAAGGCTATTAAAATGAAGGGGGCAAATAATTCGCTAATTATATAAATAATTATCTAAAAATAATTTTACCGAAAATCTTTACCAGAATCTCATTTTTAAGACTCAAATGCACAGATTAATAATAATATAACTTTTCATGGCAAATCCTTGGATGCAGAATTGTTTCTCGGTCCATGTTGTCCATGTGACCGAACCAAGATAAGCTATGAAGCGTCCTTATCTCATGAATCATACATTAAGATATCAAAATCTGGACCAGACACATCTATCCTGGAAGAAAGCAAATCCAGGACATTGTAAATTTGATCGCCTTCTGAATGCGATTTGTCCCCTGAAACAAAGGCTAAAAGGTCATCCTTGACCTTGATCCAAGATGATCCAGGCTCTTTTATTACCCCTTTCGATTTCATCATCTTTCTGATATGTGCTGCCTCTCTCCACTTCCCTTTCAATGAGTATATGTTAGCTAGATTAATAAGTGTCCCTGCACAGTTGGGATTGCGTTCAAGAATCTTTTCAGCCGCACGTCTGCCACGCTCAATATCTCCATGAATCCTGCATGCTCTGAGAAGGGTTGACCATACAACATCGTCCTGTTGACAAGGCATGCTATCGATCATGTTCTCAGCTTCTGTTAACCTTCCATTCCTACATAAGAGATCAATCATGCAACCATAATGTTCTTTGGATGGATAAATCTGGAACTTGTTACTCATAGAATTGAAGTATTGGTAACCCAAATCAACAAGTCCTGCATGGCTACAAGCAGAAAGAACCCCAACGAATGTCACAGAATCAGGTTTCAAACCTGCTTCTAACATTTTCTCAAACAAAGATATAGCATCGTGACTATGGCCATGTTCCGCATATCCATTAACCATGGAAGTCCATGAAACAACGTCATCTTTTCTTGAGCAACTATATGTCTCTGAAGCATCCTTTATGCTCCCGCATTTGGAATACATAGTGATCAAGGCACTTTGTACCAGTGACACATGTTCTAACCCAGCTTTTATAACATGAGCATGTAGTTGCCTTCCCTGTTCAAGAATTGCCATAGTTCCACTAACACTTAACACACTAGCAAGTGCAAACTCGTTTGGTTTTGGTCCCACCATCCTCATCCATGAAAAATACTCGAAGGATTCTTTGCCATATCCAGCTTGAGAATATCCTGCAATAATGGTGCTCCATGAAACAATATCTTTCATAGTCATTGTACTAAAAACAGAAGATGCCAATTTCAATTGGGCACATCTTGAATATAATAATATGACTGAATTTGCTACTGATAAAGCATCCATAATGCCAAGCTTCATGACATGACCATGTAACTGTACGCCCCACAGTATCTTACCAAGACTGGCACAACCAGAAATAACAGCTGCATACGTGTATTCATTAGGCCTCACATCCGAGCCTCTCATTAGCATAAATTGCTGAATAGCAATGTCTTCCCTACCCGTCTGGACATAAGATGTAATGAGAGAGGTCCAAGAAACCACATCTGGGATCCTCATTCTTCCGAACAAGCACATGCCATAGTTCAATTTCCCACATTTGTTATACATGGTAGCAAGAGTATTTGCCACATAAGATGTTGCATCAAAACCCCTCTTTATTGCTTGTGTATGGATTTCCTTGCCATGTCCCAGATCACACAATTCTACACAAGCCTTCAATGCAATAGCAAAACTATACGCATCACAAGGTAAACGGCAGCTCCACATGTCGGAAAAATACATCAAACCCTCCTTACAGTAACCACTCTTAACCAGCCCTGTTATAATGGCAGTCCATGAAACTACATTTCTCTCGGGCATTTCATCGAAAACCCGACAGCTCTCCGAAATCTTGCCAGTTTTAGCGTACATATCCAGAAGTGCACTTCCCACATATACAGAGTTAACCAGTCCATTTTTCACACAAACTCCATGCAATAATTGCCCACAACTTGTATTGTTATCAAGTCCACAAGCTTTCAAAGCTATACTGAGCACATAGGGGTCCATTCTAATAGAATCTTCAACCCACATCCTGGAAAACAAATTCAAAGCCTCACCATAATCCGAGGCACCTACATACCCAGCTATCACGTTTGTCCAAGAAACCTCATCTCTTTGTGGCATTTCATCAAACAGTTTACGGGCATCTTTCAAATTTCCAACTTTTACGAGCTGCTTCAATTGGGCATTAATTTCAAATAAAAAGGGCACTTGGGTTGGTTGGCTTACTGGATTCTCTATCCTCTTTGGAAGCTGGGATTCAAGAAATTCGGCGCAAGAAACGGCTGAACTTGTACAGAGTCTCCTAACATGGGGCTTTATGAAAGTAATCATAGGTGCGCCCGTTATACATAGATTTTGCCAGATAACCCTTCATTGGAATTTGCTCTGATCAGAGAAAAGTAACCAACAATGGTCTCGCATAACACTGATGGCAATGAAGTTGAGAGAAGAGAGAGATTGTTCGGGGCAGAGGGAACTTTTGGGAGGGAGGCAGAACACGACTAACACCCATTGACAGAGCAGAGGTCGTATGGCTTCTTTAGAATTAGTACATTTTGGATTTGGGCTATCTTAAGTAAACGATCTTTATTCTACTCTATCATTACTTTGAGCTCAACAATTACTTTGGACCCAAGTGAAATAAAAACCACATTCGAAGTGATTGGTGTAAAACTGTAAACTAGTCACAAAATTGATACCAAAAAAAAAAACCTTTGTAATTCCATCAATTATTTGTCTATCTAAATAAATAAATTATTTCAATCAAATCCCTTACACCCCTAAGGATGGTGCGTAAGAATTCTCTTTGAACCTCTTTAATCAAATGAATTTATCGTGGCAAAATACTGCTAATTGTTGAAGCATCTCTTAAAACCTAACCATAAATTTGGAATTCGGAATTTAGAATTTGACTTACATTTTTTAAAACTTCTTGCGGACACATAAACCATGTTGTCTTTCCTTTATGTTTTTGCTCACGTTTTGCTTCTCTTGGAATGGATGAAAAGCACATGGATGATGGATCCCAAAATAGCAAATGAATTGAAGCCTAAGAACGTGTATCGTCACATGGCAACAAATGACATAGAAAGACAGTAATACAGTAGTAAACACACAGCAAATTAAGCTTATAATGCTATGACTAGAACTTTTAATACTAGTAGGCAATTTGATACACTTGCATGTTGCTTTTGAATTCAGTTAAATAGTTATCAAAAGACAGACAAGGCAATAAAACGCTTCTTTCATTCTCGAAAGCCAACCAAATTAAGGTTGTTCTACAAGGCAAATTCAAGCTACATACATAAACTTCTATAACTTAAGGCAGATAGTATTAGCAACCCCCCTTGGACGAACGAAATTCATCTCTAAGAGAGGAAATCCTCGCACAAATTGCGTTCTCTCCCTTTACCATCACAAATTTTTTGCGGTATTGGGATTTGACATTTGATTCTATGGGTGTTCGGGCTTCCCTCGGTTCTTTGACCACTGAGCCCTCCTCATCTCCCGCGCCCTCTTCCACAACGCCAAATTCCTCTTTCTCGCAAATATTTTCCTAATTAGGCTGAGCTTGTGTGATTGTTGGGCTATTATGTTAGCAGTTGAAGGGCACTGACTAAGAACAATTGTGTAGTCATCACCATATGAGTCCATTCCTTCGGTCAAGAGCTGCCAGAACAACCCACCAACAGCTGGTCCTCCTCTCTTGGCCGATGAATATATCTTGTAGTAAACATTAGCAAATAACTGGTCTCTTTGGCTTGTGCTGAACCCAGGATCGCTCTTGGATTTCCCAAACTCTGCTAGAAGAACTGGCTTTCGTAAAATGTTCTGGGCGTCCTCAATGTGGGATGTTAGCCATTTGTTAACAAAAGCGAGCTGAGTTTCATCGTTTGAGTTGGGCAACCTGTCAACAGAAGGTGACAATGATTACAATTTTGGAGCTTAAGACCAAGTTCATTTCAAATGAATGGCGATGCGCTAAACTGAACAGAATACAATATGACTATATGAGAACTATGAAATTAACAGAGCCTACAAAGTTGGTGAAGAGATGACTTATCGGTCTTTGTTTTGAGGAAGGCTTCAGTTAATTACCATTGATCAGGATATGTATGAACTGTGGCAAAGTCGATCCCTGGAATCTGATTGTTTGCAATAAAGTCTGTCCCAACGCTTAGACTTGGGTTGATACTCAATTTCTCAGGGTGGGAAGATCCATAGAATCCTTCCAAGCCAGCTTCGAGCATGTGATTTCTGTCTATCGACTTTACATGAGCAGCCATCTCGGTTATCCAAGCCTATGTCAAGCAGACACAGTTTAGCATCGCTAACTAATCTAAAATATGGGTCTGTATATCAGATCATCATTGGTCTTTCTCAGCTTCAGAGCTTAATTTGATAAATGAAAAATACAGAAATCTAATATGAAAGTTAGAATCTGACATGAATTCAAGTAGTTGAATAGATTATTAGCATCTGCATATGTAAGACATCATTCATAACAGCTGGTATACAGTTACTCGTTGAAGTTAATAAGAGAATGGTTGTTATTGTGCAAGATGAGGTGGGACTAGCATGAGTGAAAGCACTTAATGCTTTTAGTGAATCAGGTTCAGATGTTGGGTCACTTTGAAAATAGATTGAATCAGGTACTAATGTTGGGCCACTTTGAAACTTGATTGCACACAGCACATCCAGTGTCGGCAAGTAAAATTAAAGATTGTACTTTAAAAATATTGCAAATTTGCAGAAATTGAAGCAAATATATTAAAGTGTCAAGTGATGAAGAGCATTACATTCACTTAAGAATATATTGTTGTGAGCTACTACTACTAACTAACTCAAGATATGAATAATCCAAAGTGTAATTGATAAATCAAAAGATTTACAACAGGGTTTTTCAGTGAATATGAGTACCTGAATGGTTTTTCCTGATGGATCAGATGTGCACCTAGGCTCATTCATAAGCTCCCAAGCCATGATCGTCGGATCATTCTTATAGATGACTCCATTAATAGTATTGTACCTGTTAAGAACAGTCTGTACCAGAGAACTTCAATATTTGCAGAATGTTTCACAAACTCAAAAGCAATCAGAATTTACCACTATCCAAAACAAAAACACCCATCAGTTTCAAATGGCCAATTGCAGAGGCATAGAGAACTATCAGAAAAGAGAAATCAAGTCAGATTAAGTATATTAATCAGTGAATTACCTTAATATGGTTCTTGTAGAAACCCTTAACAACAGGGTTGGTGAAGAAATCATCGTCAGAAGAGAGATACTGGCCTTGACTCCTTGCCCAGTTCACATACTGCTTCTTCCCTCCTAAACTATCATAGTTATTTACAAACCCCAATATCAGCTTTATCCCATATTTCCTTGCCTCAGCCACCACAAAATCCAGCCCCTGCCATCAACACCCACAAAACAAACACCACAAATTTTAGCCAAAACCCCAAAAATTGCTAACACCCACAAACAAAACACCACATATTTTAGCCAAAACCCCAAAACTTGTTAACACCCACAAATAAAAACACCAAAAGATTGAGACTTTTTTGGGTTTAAGAAAACCCAGGATCTATCAGAACCCCCAAAATTCAATAACCAACAAAAACAAAGAACAGGGCTAACAATTTTCAGTCAAAAACCAGGATTTAAGTAAAGAACAGAGCTTTAGAGAGAGACCTTGAAAACTTGCTCATTGTAGATGCCAGGAGAGGTTTGAAGGGCACGGTCACCGGCATCATTGAAAGCCCATGTACGGGCAACAGAGAGGCCATGACTCGAAGCTTCTTGGAAGACATTAGAGACCAAGTGACGCTGAGAAGGGTCAGTAGCCATATACATTAGCCAATAAGCATTGAACCCATTTGCATAATATGGGCTTCCATTTAGGATGAAATGGGTTCCTCTTGTTCGTATGAATTCATCGCCTCCTCTTCCTCTTGCTTCAATTTGAAGGAGAAAGTGACATTGTTGGATCACTAGTGTGATTGTCAGAAACAACACCAGGTGCTTCATCTCTCTCCCTTGAAAGATGAAGGTGAGGAATTTGGATTGGAGGATAATGAGTGAGGGAAGGAAAAAGAGAGTTTCTTTAGAGGAGGGTAATGGGGGATTTTATGAATTGCATCAGGGTTTTCTCCTGATTGATTAAGAGGTGGCTGGATACCAAGCTTGTTGTGTGGTTCTCAAAGTTTGGTTCTTTGTCCGATTGCCTACTATATAAGGGGGTAGGGATGTCTCGTAAATGTAAAATAAAGAAAAATCTTATTTTTTTTGAGGGGTTTAGTAGTAATAAATTATCTCTTGGGCCAGATTCATTTTGTTGTTCGATTTAGTTCATTTTAGTTTTACATATTAGTAGTACTATTTATAATTCAGTTAAATTCATCAAGTTCGATTTTAGATCATTTGAACACACCCTAAAAAACTTACTAGTTATCAATTAAGTTAATCGATAGTTTTTAAGTGATTATATAGAGTGGGATTGTCACGTAGCTAGTGTACTCACAATTTTTTTTGTGAGGGTAAAACTTAGTCAGATGGGACTATATGAAATCTAGTAGTTTTTTATGAAGTTATAAAAAAAAGTTGGCAAAATATTAGATAAGGAGGACTGATATAAAATCCACCTCAAATTTGGTAGTGGGATAGAAAATAGTGATATTGGGATAAAAAACCGGTATTAGAGTGATAGCAAATTGATGCTGGAGTGAGAAAAGAGTGTATTGGGATAGAAAGAGTGCGCCTGATATAAAAGTCGCGTGATAGGAGACTGATTGAAAAAAATAAGAGAGCATAGATAAACTCAAATAATTTTATACTTATATACCTAGCGTATGGTATGGGTACCATTTTCCGATAAATGTATCAATATAGTTCCAAATAAATACTTAAAACAGACCTCAAAACTATAGTTTTGAATTCAAATTTTATTTTGATTTCTTAAATAATCAAGGAGTAAGAGGAGAAATGAAGAAGAATAGATAGTTTTAAAGGGGATATCTCACATTGATTTAAAAAAAAATAATAATAATAATATTGAGCTTATTTATAGCCAAATAAGTTACTCCAACTATTACTAATTGATTTTAGGTTAAATTTTATTTGTAATATCTTTGCTCACTTAAAATTGGGTCCAAATTAAACAAAAGTTAAACAAATAGTGGTGGATCTACAAGGTAGTAACTTAAATGTTATCGATGGAGTAATCTCTATCAAGGTGATCGTGATCACCATCACCATCCTTGAATGAAAGGAAGCAAATTCTCATACGCATAAAAGATCGTCAACCTAACAATGAAGAGTATTTTCGTTATGTAGGATCGACTAATTTCTTTCAACATTCATCATACAAGTACAACAAAACTAAAATTATTTGTGTGGCTTTGGTCGTTTCTTGCCTCCACGTGAGAAGCCATATCCCACCGCCCCATCTCTTGTAGTAGTACGATTATTTGCACCCACTTTTCTCTCTCCTCTCCTCCCCTCCCAAAAATAGAAAAAAAAAAAAAATCGTACGCTTCCCACCTTGCCTGTTGGCTCTTCCCAATCCTGCCAAGCTAACCTCAAAGATTTTATTTTTGCAACTGTTATTAATTAGGTGTTTCTTTCAAGACATAAGCCAAAGGGTTTAAGATTATGACCTTGTTTGACAGGTAATTGCTCAGTTTGTTTGAGAAAATAACAACCCAACTATGTACAATTTTTTTTTTTTTTCTTTTTTCACGGGAAATGCAAAGGCTAGTAAACTATGTACCTTATTAGTGTTTGAATAAATGACTTTATAAATGGACAAATTAGCTACAGGAAGGGAATTGGAGGTGAGTTCATTTCGTCATTTCAGTTTAAATCGTTGAAATCAATTCCATTATGCAACTTACTTTTTCTTTTACATCAGTTTCATACAGCAAGTTCAATTCAATCCAACTCAATACACTCACTTGCGTTCAGATTGTTTCAATTGATATAAAAGTTAACGAACGAAAAACAAATTATTCTACCAAACACCTTAAAACCAACTACGTGATATAATAAACAAACAACTACCAACTGCTTTCCGAACAAAACCAACCAACCAACCAAATATCACTCTTTACTTGGGAAAAATGAGCTACTATGTAATTGCGGCAGTTGCGGAGATGAGCCCAGTCCCAGGATTGAATGGCGGGGATGATGACCGTTTGTCCCAACTTTAACTTAATTGGCGCAATCTGCGGATCTAATCCCTCCTTTACCAACGGACATGTCTCGTGACTCTTTGTTTCATTTCATTTATAAGGCAGTTGCAATTGCAACCTTAGTTAATGTTAGTCACACATCAGCATAATAAGTGGCTGTGGGTTATTATGAGCTTTCTTAACAGTTAGTTGCTGCCCAGGTCTCTGGTTAACGACTAATTAACGCTAGAATTAGTGTTAAACTTTATATGATTTCTTCATTATTTTATACAATCTTACCCTATTTTTTCTTTTACTTCTACAAAAAGAAGCACAAAAGATTGATAAAAATTCGACCTGTACCATGTGTAGCTGTTTGCAATCGGGTTTTCTGGAAAGACGGCCAAGTTAGATTCCAAAACAGTTCTAGATCTTCTGATTACCCGTTTTAGCATCCTCATAATTAAGCAGGCTCCTGGTCGTTTCTCAGGTGCATTTCACATTCTGTTACTTCTGACAATCCTTGACCTGCACGCCAAACTGGTAATGTAAATCACCTTAGACACATGTATAATATAATCCTTCTAATACAGAGGGATTAAAGTAATTACTACCAAGTCTTGCGCCTTCTGGGTGGTCCTTTGACCGAGCTTGATTTCAAACTAAATAAGCAATAAGCGTCACAGACTAACCGCGGCAAAGGCGGAAAGATGTAGAATAAAATGAGACAAACAATAGCAAAGGAAAAGGAGACTAGGAATAAAGCAAGAGAATTCATAATGAACTTACTAAAAGCAAGCAAAATCAAATTATATTGTACATAAAGAACAAAACTGGCAGATTTCTTCCTGCAGATTTTCCTCACGAAGTGGCACTCCTTTTTCAAACCTAGAGGAACCTGCAGATATCATACAACTCGTATTTGACCCCCATAACCATAGTGTTTGAGAAGTCCTTCATCTTGTCTCCAGTTTTCTTTTACTTTCACTTCCACCTGTTCAAACAATTAGCTTCCTCAGTAGCCATAAATTTCAGTTGAAAGAAAACTTCTGGAAAAGCAAGAGTGACCCACTTATTTGAGGGATTGGTGTTGGGGTGGGGGTGGGAGTGGGTAATAATTTGACTATTTGGGTTCTGCTTAAGACCCCAATTGCAGTTTGCTTACAAAGTAGGAATTTCAAGAAAAAATAAAATCAAATCAAGTTTTGAGGACCCTAGGTCGCAAGTTTGAATATCCAAACCGCCTTTTGCATATTCCATGTAAACCATCATATACTCATTTCTACTTATTCAAGGGTGTGAGGATTAGATGTTCAATCAGACCCCCAGCTTGAGAACATGATGAATGCAATTTACTGCTTGTTATACATCACAACTTACAACATGTAAAGGTAGAGAACAATCCAGTGAGATTTTTGTTTTACTCCATATTCATCATAGATAAAGCTAAAAGATGGGCTAGCTAGGACTCTTTTAAGATTGTTGAAAATGCAAAACTTTATTTTATATCTCATGAGTTCAGGGTTGGCGGAGGGAAATGTGAAATTCTAAATCACACCTCTAGAAATACTTTCTTCTGCAAGAAATCTTCGATGTCAAGGCGTGCAGCAGTTGCTAGTAGTTTTAAAGCTCTTCCATCCTACGAAAGTTCAGAAGAATTCAGAATGTCGTCCAATTGGCAAAACACAGAGCACTTGTAAATAGTAGCAATCACCGTAAAACCTAGAGCAAATAGCTGGAGGTTCGCAATAGTAATATGACGAGTCTATTTCAGCACAAAAAGGAACATTTGTAATCAGACTCATGCTCATTTAACTTGGATGTCTCAGTCCCCTGCAAATCTAGCCTCACGTGCACAATGTTTAGTCATGGAAATTTGCAAACTGAGGAAAATCATAGAAAAGTAAAACTACAGAAATCTGCTGTTTCATTTGTTCGATTTGTTTGTGAAAGTCTTATAGAACAGTCAGAAAATTCAACGGGTTTTCACATTTTTGATTCATAGCTATAGAATTTCAATATAGCAAATACAGTTCTTTTAGAGTATCTCAGTTACCCGCAGTTCATAATAAGTTTTGAGGGGAAATTGTGGAAAGTTAATTGGCAAAATGTAACTAGAATATTTCCTTATGTTTCCACAGTTTTAACTTTCATGCTTTTCCCTCCTGACAACCAACTAGCGATAATTAGAAATTCATGGTCTTCTAGACTGTTTCTTTCTTACTCACTAACATTAGGTCATCAATGTAAACAACCAGTGCTTGTATGTACATTATCTGGCAAGTGCACTTACAATATAAGAAGGATCCTTTTTATCATTAAAAAAGGAAGATTTCACATGAACAATCCCAAGTTCTCCGACATCCACATATAATCCCAAATTTGAAAATTCACAATATAATCCGGGAGTTTTCAAACTCACACATGAACAGTTTAATGGGGGACAATGTTAACTATATGTCAAAACCCAGCATGGCAATAGATTTCATATTTGGTGATATGTATCAACACACCCATGTCCCCCAAATCCCTAAATTCCTCTTCACCATATTCCCCTGTATACACACATAGAGAGCAGATTGAAAGAGGAGAGATTCAACTTATTTTGCTCAGAATTTGAAAGAGAGAGAGAGATTGTCCAGGATTGAAGGTAAGGGAGGTGAAGGGGTGGCCATGGGGTGCTAATGGCAGCCGTTATGCCAATAACTGCAGAGATTGGCCATTTTAGCGCTCAAACTTGAAAATTCAGCTAACAATATTGGTATGTAGGATGGGAAAA
>BSSO01002149.1:0-20340 GCA_030267885.1 Mesembryanthemum crystallinum | reverse complement strand
AAAACTGTGAGCTATATAAGAGGGGCAAGACGGGGTCCAGAAATCTCAAAATGAAAGTGTAATTTTTCCATGGTATCTCATGGGCACCTCCATAGGGATATGGTAGTAGCCTAAGGCCGGGAATCGGGTCCTTAAGTGCTCCTGGAGTCCCCGTATGGGTCACCCTTCACGAAAACGTGGGTGCAAAGGGGATTAGACCGGTGGGACGCCTCATGGGTCCCCTGAAGTCACCACACACGCCGGTGGGACGAAAATCAACCGGCGCCTGGGAAGGTTCAAAATCGTGGGCTAAGTGGGCAAAACGGGGTATTGGAACCTTAGATTTGGTAGTGGGTTATTTGTTAATGATATCTCATGGGCACCCCCATAGGGATGTGGGAGGGGCCTAGGCTCATAAACCAAGTCTCTATGAGCCCTCAGAGGCGCCTTAGTGGTCACCCATTTACGAGGCCTTGAACGTTGAAAATGTGGGTGCAATTGTGCAAAGGTGTGTTAGGCTGCTGAGAACGCCACCCCGAGCCTCGGGGGGCCCTCTTGGGTATCCCTAAGTCACCATGCACGTCGGTGGAGCGGAAACTCAAACGTCGCGCGAGAGAGTCGTAAATCGTGGGCTATATGTGGGCAAAACGGGGTTTCGAAACCTCAAAATTGGAAGTGGGTTATTTTTGATCGGTATTATACGGGCACCTCCGTAGGGTTGTGGAGGAAGCCGGGCTTGAAAACCAGGTCCCTAAGAGCCCTTGCAAGAGCCGTACTAGTCAGCCATTTACAAGGCCCTCCGAATGCTGAAAACATGGGTGCAAATATGGTTAGGCCGTTCAAAACACCACCCCGAGCCATGAGGGGACCTTGGAATTGGCCCGTTTAGTTGCTCCTCGAAGGTTATTTGACTTTTGTGAATTTAGGCCGTTCATTATGTAGGGAGTCATGATAGACCCAACTCAGCACTTATGGGGTGTCTGGGGATCACCAATGACTTAATAGTCAACCACAGGACATAATTTCATTTTAATAGTTATTGTAGGTGAGATTGTTTTTGTGACCAAAATAGCTATAATGGTCCGAGCAAAAGTCTAAAATTTTCATCTATGAGGGACTCAAGCAAGTGTTGATAATCTCAGGTAAAAATATACCAATTGGGTCCATACCAACTACCATGGACCTGCAGTTGTGATCAGGTTCCTGCAAACATGGCCTCTGATGTTCATGTAGAATTCTAAACTCTTACTGCCATGATGCAACTGAATCATAAATTTCAGATTAAATATAGAAACTCCTCCTCCTTTGAGTTTTATTGTGGCTCTGCAAAGATTGCATTAGTGGGGTGGTGCATGATTTAAATCGCTGTCACGATCGCGGCTGATATTTAAGACCATGGTATGGACCGTGTGGTGCCTTGAAAGTCATCGCATTCTCAGAGGCATTTTATATGAAGGGGTTTAACTCTTGACAATGAGTGGACAGGGGTTTTGCCCAATGTTTTCATAGGTTTCTGTAGGCAAGTGACCGAAGATTTTGCTAGTCCTTGAGAGTTGAGAACCTGCAGCATGTGAACTAAAGCGTACAGCTCATGACTCTATACACATTGCCCATCTCACAAGAATATATCTTTCATTTCTATTCATCAACTTAAACTGTTCAATGCATCAGAGCACATAAAGCTCAAGCAATTTTCTGTAATCTAATTAAACCATTGTAGGTGTTGACAAAGAAATATATTGTGAGATATTAGATGCTTCTTCAGGAATACCAGAGAATGTGGATATAGATTACTGAATTATTGTTGATCATCAATGCGTATACGGATGATACTTTTTCCACATTAAAAAGCTTACAAAAGTTATTCTGCAGAAGAGAGCTATGAACATGTGCATTTACATGTGTAACATGCTTGTGGCTAGGTCATTCATATTGTCCCTAATTTCATGGTGTTGCTTGGATTGCTGTAGCTTTGTGTTATACAATTGTACAATATTGCTGCTGAGTACAATGAATTGCATACTGGAATCACTATGGGTGTGATCTCAATATAACTGTTACTTACAAGATGCTGTTACTGCAGTTGACATAGGTGAGTAACTGTAATGCTGCATTTTGCTACCTTTATTTGCTTAAAACCATACAGGAAGCAGCTATCATTGCACTGCTTGAAAGTTGCAAAAATTAATGTTTGCCAGAATCAAAATCAATGTGTTGCACATAGTAACAGTAGTCATGAGACTCAGAGCAAGTTATGATGCTTTTCATTATGAATACACAGTTTGATCACTCGAAGGCAAATGGAGGGTCACATATAAAAATCAGGCAGCACCAGATGTGCTTAAGACATCGTTGATTCTGGTCTTAGACGCTGCTGTAGAAATGATTTGCAACAACCAAGGAAGCTAAACTTCTGAGTTTGTCACATAGCAGGTCAGTAGCTTACAACTGTAGCTGCTTGTGAAGTACTACCATTTCGCGAAATTTGGCTTTTTAATGGATGTCTCAAAATCTTCGGTTATGTAGACCTAATCTTGTAATAATATAAGAAGATATGTTTCCCTCATCATTTTGTGGACCTTTTCCACCGTTTATGTTTTTTCATTTAATTTGTGCCCCCTGCTTGTTGCAGGTTGGTATATTGATGTTCATGGCGGTCTCTGCCTATCATGCATAGGCCTGTTTATAAAGAGAGTGCAGGATCACCAACGCATTTACTACTACCTGCTAAAGCAGCATAATATAGGAAACCGATCTAGAAGATGATTCATCGGAAATGACCTTTTCGACTAGCTAGAGTTAAGACTGCGTACATCTGGACCTCCCGAACCTTGCCATCGGCAGGATTATAGGTCATAGTTGTTTATCCAGAAGATGATTCAGATATTGCCCTGTACCTGGAAACATGCATGTAGGCCATTCTTTTTGGTCATTTGATGCTTGATCCAGAATTGAGGAGATTATGTTGGGCTATAGTCCTCACTTAAGTATTAATTAATCTTCTTAGAGGGACTTCGAAGCATATCTCCTTTACCCCAGTTTATAGAAAGTAATTGGAGCCACACATTGTTGTTGGTCGGCCATAAAACTGTATACTCCTTCCGTCTTCCGAAAAACATACACAATCGATATTTGGGTTCAAATTGGTATCAACTTTGACCTTTAACTCATTGATACAAAAATATCATATCAGGCCGCCTGATATATCAGGTGGATGATACTGGCTAAATAAAAAGTGGTACTAGTGATCCAAAAGTTTGTACTGACGATCCAAAAATTGTTGTCACTTTTTTTCTCAACCAATATCACTCCAGTATTGATTTTTGCTTACACAGTACCACTTTTTATTTGCCTAATGCTCGCTTGATATATCAGGCCTGATAAGAGAGTTATTGATTCATTAAAAGCTACTCTTCCTATCCCAAAATGGAGGATAATGGTTAGTATTTGGCATGAAAATGACGGTTATTTATAGATTAAGAGAGTTGTTTATTTATTTATTTTGTTTTGGTGCATAAGAGAGTTGTTTATTTTGAATACCATAATAACTCTATGGGTGTCTAATGAATACAACAAAATGCGTCTTCAATCTTTATAACTATTTATATTTTATTTCCTTTATTAATATCTCATTTTTCTTATCTTTTTTTTGGGAGGGGGGGGGGGGGATTTCCTTAGTGAGACAAAAAATTCTTGTCACTAATGGTGACCTATATCGTTGGCTAGTTTTTGCCTTCAAAGCAGGAGAATTTGTAACTATATGAATAATTAGTAATAAAAATGCATTAAGATTGTAAATAGAGGAAAAATAACCGAGTGGGATATATGGAAATTATGGAAGTCTCAATGATCCATTTTTGTTCAACTTCCCATCATGGCTACCAACCCTCATCAAATAGGACACAAATATGCCATAAGAGGCAAGATCTTTAATGTAAGCTTTGAAAAATAAGATTTATAACGCTTCTTAATTTGGATGATCAAGATAAGCAAACCTTTTAGAAAAACCCCACCACTTTGTATTATGCTCTACTAATCACTACTATTTGATCCCTCGAGTTCTTTTACCTTTTGCTTTTTTCCTTGTGAGGAGAAGCACTTTGTGATGGAAAATGAAAGCTCAAAATTTGGATCACTTAAGGGAATCTGCTAAAATACAAAGCTAAACACATGTCCTTGATTTCTGAAAGTTGTTGGATGATAAGCAATTCTACCATAAATGGTTAAGCAAATTTACGTATGTAAGAGTGCAAATGCGTTTATTTTACCTTATTCAATCTCATTTCAGTTTAGTTCAATTCAGGTTAATCTATTTCAATTTAAGTCAACAATTTACTTTTTCACTCAAATATTACCATTCATTTCACTTCAGGTACTTTTCTATTGATAAAATGAACACACCCATAAAAGCTCACAATGTCATCGATTAGACCCAATCCCCCTTAGTAGTACTCCTATCACATTCGTAAGTACGGATGAAATGTTTCTTAAGTGACTTCTGGTTTAATTTTTGGCATTTTTGGCTTTCTTAACCGAATTCACCAACCAAAAGGTGTTTGGTATTTGACTGGTCAGATTAACTTTTACCATCATCTAATCAACTTTTAAAAAGCCAATATAAGCAGCTCTTGCATTAGCTAGTGGCGGGTATGACTTGCATTTTAGGTCTTTTACACGTCAGGCTAATGACCAACTGACTTTACCAAACACATTTGTACTAACAATCACTGTTACTAGCAGGTCAAAACATGTAATAAAACTAATTTACAACGACTAACTTTAGCCAACAACAAACCGCTTATATACTAGCTATTTGCCAAACACGTCCATAAAAAAACGACTATAGGTTAAAAATTCCTTCGTTCACTTACATAGTTACATAGACCACATGTTAGGTCCAAATCATAACGAGTTCACTTATAAATTTTCCAAGTTCATACAAGAACTACACTGGCAACAAAACCTTGGTCCACATACACAAAACACATATTAGGTCCAAATCCACAATCATTTCACTTGCAGATTGCAGTAAAAGAACTGGATCATCCCCTTTCAAAATTTAAATAGCAAAAGGTACTTTTGAACCCTTTTGCATGGTCTCCAAGAAATTAAGCTATGATGATTAAAATCCATGGTTTGGTGCTTTTGAGAATAAGGCCGGCCATGGGATAAATTAAAATTTTTACACTTTAATTTGTCAACAATTTTTATCAGTCAAATATAATCTTGTGCATGCCAGGGAATAACTTATTAGCTGTTTTCTGCAATAACGCTGCTATAATGTCAGGAAGATAGAGCCGTATAGTTAGTTTCTTAGATTTACATGCTCACACTATGATCTATGACACTAATAATCTTTAGTGTTGGAATCTTCTTAACTCTTCCTACTCTTTTATCTCTCTCAATCAACCCCACGAGTTTTTAGTCATATTAGCCATCATTGCTTTGGATATTACACAAGAATTTAAAGTAACCATCCATATATATATATATATAAGCATCATCATTGGATTGTGTCAAAAGAACATTGGACAAGAAGAAAGGTTGGGAAATAAAGAGTCACTTCCAAAGAATGGATATTTTGACTAGATTGCAATGTTATCATTAGTCATTACCTTTCAAAGTCTCCACATTAGTTGTGTTTTTATGGTGTAATTAATTCTAAATTTTGATAAGTTGTGAGCCATCTCTTCTAACTTTTTGGTTAGTGGTTTGTGGAGATATGTGCATATGAGGTGAGAGTCAATTAACTAAGGTTCTATTTGGCATGGTTGCCGACTGCCAACTTGCAGTTTTGATTTCAAAACTCTGTACATTTCATATCAAGTGTATAATAGGGTATCTCGTTATTGTAAGAGGTACTGTAGTCACTTCCTAGAAGATGGCCATAGTTTTACACTATGATGGCAACGATGGATTAGTTTTGTTCGAGTTGGTTTCCTTCAATGTGTTACAATAATATATTGGTCATGTTGGACCACTTTTTTTTTGAAGTATGTTCTAATAGTTTGAAATTATTGACCATATACAGTTTCTTGTATTTTTACCTAGGGGAGATTTATTTAGGTACAAGAATCAATTAGGAGATAAATATATGGTTGGGATGGTTCCTTCTCAAAATCTTTTGAATATCTATCTTTCTATAAACTCCAAAAATACAAACCCAAAAAACTCAATGCTAACTCACGGAAATTTGGCAATAAAGCAAATCTTGAATAATGGCCTTGTTTGGATACTGGCTTTTTGAGCCAACTTGTTGCATTTTCAGCTTGTTTGAGTATTTGACAATCTGAAAACACAATAAAGCTTTTTTGGTAACTAGCTTGTTAGATGGATTTTTGGACCCAAACAATCCAATTTGGAAAAGCTAGGGGAGGGTAGCTTTTTGCATTGGATTGTTGAATTCCTCTTTTAAAACCCCAATGTTGACAATAATTACACCCCAACCAATTTTACCCAAATTATATCCATGTCTTTATTTGTCATTTTACACATTATCAGCTACTAACAACCAGTTAACTTTACCAAACATCTTTTATAACCAGCCACCATCAGATAGTCAAACAAGCTAATACAACAAGCTATCAATAACCAGCTAATCGAAACAGCTATCAGGCACCAGCTAACAGCTGATTGCCAAACAAGGGCCAATATTTACAACCTTTTAATTCAAAAAAGATTGAACTGTCAGCTTCATAGTTATCGCCAACTAAACTAATTGACATCTTCGCACACATACAAAATTTGACCACTCCTCCCGTATGATAAAATTTGGCGTCCCCAATGTTCTCTGATAAGTGATCTGAACATGTGAGAATAAAGGCATAAAGACAAATACATTTTCAAAAGCTTGAGCTATCAAGGACCAGCAAAAAAATCCCACAATATATATGCAGCTTTTGGAGCTTGTGTTGTGTTGTTGTTTTCGGCCTTCTATTCACTCATTTTGCAAAGGACTCTTTCTTTGGACATTGAGGAAATTTTGGATCAGGATTTCTCAGAGTACAGTTGAACACAAATGGTCCCAATCCAACCTATGCAGGATGGAACTTTGCTGTTTTTTCTTTCTTTTTTTTTTCTTTTTTTTTTTCTTTCTTTTTTTTTGATAATTTGGAACTTTGCTGTTTGACCTCATCAACTTTTTCATTTTATTTTTTCTATTGTTTTTGGTTAATATAATTTTGGCAGGGTCATTTGCTAGAGTATGTTACTCCCTCCGTCCCCTATTTTCCTTTCCAAATCACTATTTGGATTGGATTTAAGGAGGGGAGTATTGGACATTTTTGCCCTTGATTAAGAAATATTAAAGTAATGATAGTTGGGTGTTTAAAGAGAGAGAGTGATTGGAGAGAGAGTGTTAGATTTTTTTAATTGTATTAAAGAGATAGTGGAGGGGTTAATATGGAAGGATAGGAGTAAAGTATTGGTTTGGAAAGGTAAATAGGGGACAAAATTATGCATGGTTTGGAAAGGTAAATAGGGGACGGAGGGAGTATTAATTATTAGTATATTATTTTTTAATGTAGGAAATGATGAAGGATCAGGAAAGAAGATAAAGAGGATAGATCTTATCTGTAAGCCATGAGAATTGAACCTCGTGTTAAACTAGGTGGAGATAGGAGATGATGAATAAGGAAGAACAAAATTCTACCAACTATTGTCTAATTATTCAAGTGTGAATCTTGTAAAAGATATAGGAGTTTTCAAAGGTTGAACCTCATCTTTATTAGTCAATGAATCAATATATGCATATAGAGTAATGCTATAGGTCACAACCGGTGATAGGATTTTCTCTCGCCAATTACTAATAAGAGAAATTCTAACTAGAAATCTAGAATGAAATGTGAGATATCAAAAAGAGGAAACAAAATTAAGTTAGATGCGAAAAAAAAGAAATCATAGACACATTTTATTGCATACACAGGTGGCCTATAGAATTACTGGTGCAGATATATGTGACTATAATGATAATTAAACTATAATAGATAGAGGTATAAGAAAAGTGAAGTTAGGAGTGCATCCTCTCAGGGGTCACTCCTATTTAATCCTCAATAAAGCTTTGGTCAAGTTCATGTGGCTGCGAGGATTTCCATATAATGTCTCATTTACTGGCATACTCTAAGCTGATAATCCAGTTTGCTGCTTTGTTGCGGTGTTTATCAATTATATGAATCGAGTGTATATATGATGCAATAATTATGTTATGGTCAGCCGCCTTGAAGGAATTCCATTGTCTTGTATAATTTGGAACACTTTAGTTTTAGTTGGGTGTCCCGTCTATGCATATTTTTATGTAATAGCCTAGGGGGGGGGGGGGAACAGGTGCTGCTTGTGAACAATGACGTTGATTAATACAACACTTGGTACAAGATTATATTAATTTTTGAATTCAAAACTCGTCTTTATTAGTTTATTAGCCATCATCTCCAAATAAGAAAACACTTCAACATGTAAGTTAATTAAATTTTAAGGAGGCAAAAGAATGAGCTAGCTTAGCAAATGGCAAGATTTTAAACTTGCCAAGAACAATTACAAATTAAAGGGCACTTGAAACTACTAACAACAAATGGGAAAGCTAGCTAGTAGATATAGGAGTGACCCATTTGGCTATTGAAAGTGCACCACTTTTTGCCCAACTTTTGTATTCTATACATAATTTTGCATATAAAGCTCAAAAGAGGAAGCATGTGTTAGCAATTTTTGACTTGCCCACTTTCAATCAACATTCAACAACAGTTGTGCAATATGCATGACGAACCCACCAAATTAAATGATCGATCATGAAAGCAAATGTTGCCAACTATTAGTTCACTATAAATTGCATGCATGATTTGATTTCCACTCACTTTTAATTTGTAGTGGATTCACAATCCAAGGCAGCACATGTTTGTATACAAAGAATGTGTATATGGGGCAGCTGCAACTTACGTAACTTGCATGAATTCGTCAACTTGCATGCGTATGTATTACCCATAGAGTAATTGCGAATTTGATTTTTCCCCCATCACATAATATGTATTACCCATAGAGTACTTGCGTATTTCGAATCTTAGGTCAACTAAAATTATCAATATGGAAACTAAGGTCCCGTTTTTCAGTCATTATTATACACTTCTCAATTGATCAATAAGTCAAAGTGCAAATTCAATTTTAATTCAGATCAATTCAATTGTATTTGTCAAAAATAGGAGTCCCTATGCATGCTTTTGATTTCAATAAATAAAAGTCAAAGTCTAGTTAATTTATGGTTTATCCTGATCTCACGCATTTCTTAATATTGTTGTTATAGGTCAATGGCTACATACTCTAGTTAATTTATTTATTTATTTATTTTTTTTTTTTTTTCAATTGGTGCATCTTCCATTTGATCGATCACCAGTTCATGTTTAGCTTGTTGTCAATTCTGTGGAAATCTCTAACACTTTAAGCTATTTAATTATTACTATTGTGTGGAGGTAAAATTATCAAGTCACTCTTTTGTACTTTTTAAAGCTTTTGATTTACCTTATGGGTAAAATGCTAAGATTACAAGAGTATCATAATGGAATTAAGACAAAAATGGGTGGTGGGGGTGGAAAAATAAAACTTTAATGGAGAAAATTGTATTACATATCTAATTATGTGAAGAAATACACTTCAATCATGCATCTATCTTTTTTACACACTAATTGGTCATCATGACATCAAACCAAACTATGTTTAGCAACACTTAGTAAGTGTAAAACTTTAAATCTAGTCAAAACAAACACCCAAAAGAAAAAATGTAAACAAAAGCTTAACCAAAATCATCAATTGGTAGGTTTAAAAAGAAAAAGAATTCAATTCCAAATAATCTACTTTGAGGAGATCTCCATTCCTAAAACACAAGATCTAGTTCTCATAATAGATTCAAGGGTTTTAACTACATTACTTGAACAAGGCCTTGCAATTGGATCACTGGCAGTGCATTGGAGGGCCAAGTTCATAATTTCCACAATCTCATTTTGATTGTTCATCAATTTCTGCTCTCTAATCACTGGGTCGATCCACGTGTCAAGATGACAGTCGGAGTAGCAATACCGGGCCCACCCAACGATCCCCTCGTGGGCCCCAAATTCGGCGTCTGTGGGCCCTCTTCCGGTCAGGAGTTCAATAAGAACTAGACCAAATCCATAGATGTCATTCTTGTCAGTGATCTCCTTAGCCTCTTTTACTTCTGCAAAATCATTAAGCCACTAGGGTAATTAAATAGGTTCATCAATGGTAAAAATAAAGGTACAATGTTAACTTATGTTGCTGCTTTAGCAGACTAATGAGATTAAATAAGACATTAAGAGAATGTTTAATGTCGTTAAAGCATAGAATAATTGTACTATTAAGCAACATTAATAAGTGGTATGATGTTAGTATAATTAATAACCATAAAGCTAGGATATTCAAAGTACTAATTCTATGAATTCATGATAATGCTCTGAGCTGTTACACTTTAGAGATGGGGTAGTCTTTGCTTTAGGAAACTGTGTTAAGCAATTATAATCGTGATTACATGTTCATGCAAAATAGTTATAATTGTTCATAAAGTTCTTATTATCATATTTATGTGATATATCTTGATCTTACTTTCTTGTGTGTTCTCTGTGAAACATTGTATGTTGCATGTCACATGAATGAATAATCCCTTGTATTTTGAATTATCAGTACCAATTGGGTTACAATTATTTGCATGAAAATTTGTACATGTGGGACTTGCTATTTGCGTACATTGGCTGTTGGTAGGTCTAATTTCTCAAAAGTGAAAAGGATTTTACTATAGCTATTTCTATTTTAAGTGGCACCAAAAATTTGTCTTTATTTTACCTATCTAGAAAATAATTAAGAATTGACTTTTACGGGGTCAATTAGAGCAACCTTGAATTTTGTTTTGATAATTATATATTTGGTAAATTAGGTGTTAAAGGTGTAATTTGTTGAAGTTAAGTAGTTGAAACATACTCCTAAATAATTATGGTCAGAGATGAATGAATCAAACTGAAAAAAGCATATAGTATGGAATTTTTAGTTTTTCTTTAATTTAAATAAGACTTTTGTGTTTTTATATATACAAGATTTATACAGGCTAATGCACAAGCAAGGATTTGTTCTCATATATAGCCTGGTCCCTAAAGAATTTAGTACTAAAACTATCTAAGATAAATATTTTTTTCCTCTATTAAATTGCAACTTCACTTTAATAAGAGTGGGTTCATTTCGACGTATCAATATACATTCAGTTTAGTTTATTTCAGTTGATATTATATCATCTCAGCATAAATGGGGTAGTATTATTCGGTAATTTATGTATAACGCGTATTCTTTCCTTATGTCATGTATATAAATAAATCAATGATCTTTGTAAGTAGAAAATAAACTAAAAAAATATGGTGAAGTAAATTACCTGGAGCAACATAAGCCGAGGACAGGAAACTCTTGGACCCTAAGCAAATCAACCCACCAACACTCAATTTCAGGCGAGCCTCCTCATCTTCACCACCCACAACAACTCTCTCCGGTGACACCTCGCCAACCAACAAGCTCGGTGAGCAATGGTAGTGTAGGAACTTGAGAGCCTTAGCAATTCCGAGGGCGATCTTCCTTCGACGTACCCAACTCAAACCATGAAGAACTTGACTCAAACTATTCATATTCCCTTGAACATAATTCTCATAGATCAAAACACCTCCCTTTTCGAACCGGGAAGCTCCTAGGAGCTTAACAACATTTGGGTGCCTAATCTTTCCATATTGCGAAATCTCTTCCCATACATCATTGTTCGAAATTACATATCCATTGACATCCTCAACAATAAACTGATCATTCTTGATCTTGTTATTTTTTGTTGCGTCAGTGGAACATAGGTCGTCGATGGATATAGCCTTGGATGCCTTAGCGTCAAAGAATCGTACTTCCCAAACCCCCTCTTCATTTTCCACTCTTTGGAGGTCTAAAAACCTCTTCTTTCTAATGAAGACGAACAAGTACACGAAAAAGATGGTGGCAATTATGGCAAAACCAATGATAGACGCGGCTAGTCCCCACCAGAGCGTGGTGGTGTTGGGACCCTTTGCACCTCCTTCGCAGGGTGGTAACCCGCTCACGGAGTGGTCCCCACCACAAAGGTCATTACCTTCCACAGCACTGGAGTTGATGGTGAGGAATGCCACGGTGGAGGGCAACATCCCATGGAAGTGGTTATAAGAGATGTTGACTTCCACCAAGGAGTCAACGGCTCCTAGATTCTTCGGAATCTCACCGGATAGCTGGTTCTCCGACAAGTCCAGCTGGCCCAAAACCGGCATCTGGCCCAATCCCAGTGGGATTGGGCCAGATAGCTTATTTTGGCTAAGGTCCAGAGTAACTAGCTTCTCGCACGAAGCTAGTGACTCTGGAATAGGCCCGGTAATCCCATTCCTAGCAAGCTTCAATCCCATCAAATTCGATAGCTTACCATAACTTGTGGGTATGATACCCGAGAGATGATTCTCGGACAAGTCTAAATTCTCAAGCTGAACACTCTTTGATAAATTAGGCAAACCACCACCAAACTTGTTCTTAGCCAAACTCAACATTTGTAGCCCCGGCATTTCCCATTCCTCCTCATCAATCCTACCAAAAAGATCATTCCTTGAAACATCGAGAAAATATACATTCTTTAGCTTGTTAAACCCCCTAGGGAATCCTCCGGAAAGGGAATTGTTCTGCAGCCTAATCCGCCTAAGCGAGTGACACGAACCGAGGCTTGGTGGGATTCCCCCGGAAAGGGAATTGGAAAAGAGGATGAGCTTGTTAAGATACCCCGAGTTGCAAAGGGAATCAGGGATTCCCCCGGAAAGGGAATTGGTAGAAAGGTCTAAAACTGTAAGGTTGTTGTTCTTGCCAAGGTTGCTAGGGATGTGACCAGATAAAGAATTTGACCACAATTGAAGGACTTGGAGATTACCCAATGAAGAGATAGAATCTGGGATTTTGCCTGTTAAATTGTTGGAGAAGAGATGGAGAACTTTCAAGTTCTTGAGAGAGGTTAAATCTTGTGGGATTTCACCTGAGAGGAGGTTATCACTCAAGTCTAAAGAGATGAGATTGTTGAGAGAAAAAATGGGAGGTGGGATTGAGCCATTGAGCTTATTTTGGTATAAAAATAGGTACTTTAGATTGGTGAGGTTACCAAATGATGAGGGGATTGAGCCAGTGAGGTTGTTGTAAACAAGATCAAGATGGTTTAATGAAGTTAACATACCCATTTCATCTGGGATTTTCCCAGATAAACTGTTGTAACCCAAATAAACCCACTTCAAATTTTGCAACTTTTCCCATAACCCAGATGGGATTTGGCCTGATAGTTGGTTTGAAGCCAATGTTAAGTACTCTAATCTTGTCATATTTGACAAAGATTCTGGGATTTTGCCCGTTAGGGCGTTCCCGCCAATGTCAAGGTACCTCATATTCGGAAGTGAACCGAGACCATCCGGGATAAACCCGGTGATCATGTTGTTGGAGAGGTCTAATTTCTCGAGTTGGGATTGTGACTCAGGTTTTAGGCCCGGGATCCGACCTGTGAAGTTGTTGTTGCTGAGGTTGAGGCTGAGCAATGAGAGACAAGAGAACACTTCCTGGGGGATTTGACCTGAGAGCTGGTTCCCGGAGAGGTCGATGGATTCAATGTAGGAGAGGCGGAAGAGCGAGGAGGAGAGCGAGCCGGAGATGTTGGTGGTGGAGAGGTTGACATGGAGGACATGGGTTTTGTTGGGGGAGCAAGTGATGCCATTCCAAGTGCAAAGTGGGGTGGAATTGACCCAATTGGAAAGGGAATGAGTTGGGTCTTTTAGTGATGATTTGAAGGACAAGAGATGGTTTATTTCATTGGCATTTGATAGTTGAATAGAAATCAAAACAAAGAGCAAGAAGTAGTATATGTTGGCTTCTGTTCTAATCTTGATCACCATGTTTGAACTTTGGAGCTAAAAGAAGATGGGAACTTTTGTTTGTTTGTTTGTTTCAGAAGAAAAAGATGAGAAACAGAGAAGAACAGAGGGGGGAAGTTTAAGAGAGTGATGAGGTGATGAGTATCTTCATGCTTTTCATGCCTTGGATCTGAAGTGGAACAAAAGAACACAAAGTATAAATCAGTCATAAAGGTATCCTTGTAACATGAAAAAGAAAAAGGCTATGAATAATACTACTACTACTACATTACATAATTAAGCTCCACTCTATCAATGAGTGGAAGGGGCAGCAAAACTCAAAAAGGCTTTCTTGTGGAGGGAATGTTGTTGCACCCATTTGTCTTCTTTTGGTTTTAAAGATATTAGCAAGTGAATATGGTTGCCCTTTTCTTATCTTTATTTTACTCATGAATCATACAAACTTCATATACATCACGAAATCACAAGTCAATTAGTAAGTTAAAACTGTGTAGAAATGAAATAAATGCAAGTTTAGAATTTCATCGATATTTGAATCAGTATAATTGAGCTACCTAACAAACAAAGATTATAAGAAAGTTGGACCCATGAATTCAAGCATGCATATACTAAAGGTCTAGGGTACTAAAAAGGATGTACTACCTTGTAAGCTAGTGTGACCACCAAATGCTTGAAAGAAGCTAGTTTGTGCATAATAAGAGAGGGGGTGAAAATGTCAAGATAAGAAATGAATAAAGGACATGGGTAGGGATTGGAAGTGAGGGAGAGAGAGTGAGTAATTGAGAGCTTAAATAGAAGGAAAGAAAACAAAACAAGGAGTCGGAGAAGGAATGATATATAAAAATATTACTTTGGATCTTTCGTAAGAAATGGTATTAATGTTGGAAGAACTTTACCTCTATACAAGATGTTTTCATCTCACCTCTCGGATAGTTGGATTTCATTGTGGATATAGGATACCAAGAGATTTTCAGATTTTATTAATTGAAAAAAAAAGGTTATTTTATTGAGATATTGCAATGAATTTTGAATGCACAACGGTTGAAAAATGGTAGGGAAAATAAGGCAACAAAAATGGTGCCAGTGGAGAGATGTTAGGGGAAAAGGGGGAGTTGATTTTGACTCAACTTTGGATCAAAATTTTGGTGATGATAAGGGGATGTTTGTTTGGTCCCCTTGTTAACCGTTGAAAAGAAATTCAAAGGTTTGGAAAAAGTTGGATGATCCTCATCAGTATTTTCCTTCCATGGTGTACTTCACAGAAGAATGCAATTGTAAATCTTTGTAAAAGTAGCAAGAAAAAAGCATATATCATATGTATCCCTTTTCTTTACCCCTTTTGAATCATAAAGATTGGTATATAATGATAACGCTTTGAAAAATTATTAGTGAAATATTACCAGAAATCTAAGCAAGATTTTGAATAATTTTTGAAATGCACGTAACCTACTTTGCGATTACAATTTTTTTGATATTTAATTAATGTAAATGTTTATGTTGCATGCATAACAATCTTTTATAATTTAGCGCACGTAAAATTAGATCACAAACTAGAAAGTTGTGTCTCACGCTAGTCACAACTTTCAAGTATTGTTACAGTGCTACCCAACATTATGTCAATGAAACAAAATATCAATACTACATGTGTATGTATAGATATCATTATTGATGTTTTTAAGTAACTACTTACATTTTAATCTTAAGAATTAACATAGTTTAACATTGCATGTCATATCATTGACAAACTTTGATCAGCCGTTTTCTTCATCATTATGGTCTTAAACTTCGTGATTAGGTGCTTCTAATCTAGTCTCACACATTATCACACAACATGATTATTGTTACAGCTTGCATACTAGATCTCTAGCTAGGCAATAATTATCTATCATTATTACTTCAAAACTCACCTTTTCTCCAACTTATGATAATTTGTTGATCTGAATATATTTGTAAAACTCAAAATCATGTATTTTGTTAGAAACCAAAGTCCAACATTGGGGTTACGGGACTGATGAGTTTATAGGGATATAATCCCTCTTGTTCAAGCAACACGAGCTACTCTTTTTTAAAAAAAAAAATTTAAGTGAACATTTCGAATTCAAAATTATATTTGAAGGTTTTTCATTACTCCATTTCACAACTCAATTTGTGTCTGGATACATGGACTGATCTGGCCACCATATATACATTTATCATCATCAATGAAACTTATGAGTTCAAATATGATTAATTACAATGTGGTATTGAGATAATTAGGTGTATATATTGAGATAATTAGCTGTAAATATGGTTATACTAGCTGTAAATATGTAGTGTTATTTATGTCAATTATTCAAGTCGAATAGTCAATACTCAATACTTAGATCATGTGGTTTTAAACTGAACAGAACCGAAATTATCTAACTAAACTCAAATGAAGTAGTTTTATGATGTGAAGTCAACTAAGGTTTTATTCATTTATAATATGGTATGAAGATTTGTTAGTGAAATGGTAGTGACTAGAAAAAACCATGGGAGAGAAATTGAAAAGAACCAAAGAACAATTTCATGCATACAAAATAGAAAAACTTATTTTATTTTATTTTTGAACAGGCAACTTATGAGTCTCGAAAGACCCGCCCTTATGAACAGAGGGGTTAAGGGATAACCCAGTTCATTGTAAAACCCCATCTCAAGGCTGGAAGATGCACCAAAGTCCATCATAGGAAATTCCCCACAAATAGAAATCTGATCTTATAGTGAAACTGGTCCTATTTTTATACACAATCGGTCTATATATACTTAAAGTTTATACATTAATCTTGAATTCTTTTCCTCTATTAAAAAGGGAGATTAGTAACAATGCTTATAGGGTGCATCTGGTAGTAAAGTAAGAAGGTGCACTTTTTTATAATTGTCCTTAAATTAAATTGGACTGCAACTTATGTATGAGGTTGCCTCATAAGAAATTAACTGCATAGAATAGAATACGACTAAATGAGAATACAATGATAACAACACAGAGAGGTAAAAGGGGAAGTAGACGTAGTAGGCAATAGGGAAAAGTAAGGAAAAGGAAAGAAATAAAGGAAAGAGAAAGGAAAAGGAAAGCATAGGAATAAAAAGGAAAAGTGGAATGTCTTTTATACTCCCTACTTATAATAACACAACACAAGGCAGTATAAATCAGTAATGGGCTCGTGCGTTTGTGAGAGCCCACCATCATCTCAATTCTTTCTCGAACAAAAATATACCAGAGATAGAAAATTTGAAGGGTCTTTGTCAAAACATCCGGCAATAAGGCAAGGCATGCTTTTATTTTTACTTTCCCTTTCCCTTTGCCCTTTGCCCTTTGCTTTCTCCATTGTCTAGGGTTTAACACCCCATATATACTATATATTTGTTAGTGATTGAGTGAATAAATGGATTGTGACAATTAATGTCTCTTTTGGAATTTTGAGAGCATTAACCAATCTTATTATATTAAGCATAATCAAGCCCAAAGTGTACTTTTATGGTTTGTTTCAACAACTAAGATATGATTATTTTGCTAATAGTATATGTTTATGTGTCATCATGCACTTAGTTTGGGTCCCATGCATGATAAGGGATTAATATATGTACATGTAATTCTTTACCTAACTTGATTCAATTCTCATCTTGTCATAAGTCATATTCCGTCATAGAGGGAAAACAAGTGTGAAACAAAAAGTAATCAAATGGAATATGCAAAACTGAACAAAATGGTAATGTGAGAGAGAAAAAGAAAGTTGTAAATTGAATTCTACTGAATTGAAATGGTTATATCATCCAGATTTATGACCAACAGATAAATATGTTGGTGGAAAAAAAAACTTCCATGGAAAAGATAGTATTATTTGATGTAAATCAACAAGAAACGACATAACACCTAATATGAAGCCATTCGATTCAAATCAAACCAACTTGTTTGACACGTCTAAACAGATCAGAATTAGAAGACTAGACTTTTCTATAAGTGAAAACGAAAAGTTACATCCTTTCAGCTTTCAAGTCTATAGATCTAACAGATTTCACTACTTAGGATGATTTAGCAAAAATTTCTCAAAAGGGGGGGTGGGCTGGGCTGGGCATTGTATGCGCACTGTCTCTCTGCTAGGGTGCCAATTGACAGTGCATGGCACTGGGCTAAAGTAAAACGTAAAGTGTCTAATGTAAAAGCCCAGCCCATGAGAATTTGTTACTACTTAATAATCAGCAAGAGTTGTATCTTTCCATTGTGAACACTTGCATCAATTGAGTGTTATTATCATTGTTCTTTGCACTTGTTTAGATCAATCCTAGGCACACAGCTACAACTTCGAGCAAGCTTCAATGTCATCGACGACGACTTGTCTTTAGACAAAACATTATGTTGAGAACTTCGCCTTGCCATGTCTCTCATTGCCCAAATTAGCGAAAGCTTAGGATTCGTCCTTGTAGTTTTGTTGAACTCCTCGCAAAATAATTTGTGCAAGCTTATGGCATCTCTCATGCCAATCGTCTTTGGTGATGTTTGCTGTAGCCTCTCTTTAAGAGCTTCAGAGCAAAGTCCACAAATCCATGAACCAAAGTGGGCTAACTTGACTTCTTGTACACAACTCGATGAGCAATCTTCATTAAGCCCGCAACATTCACATTCTACTTGCTCAACAACAGGAACAATTTTGGAATCGACTTTAGTTCCATAACTTATCAAGTCTACCTGGTGCGAAATATCTGATCTCGCCTTCCTTAGCCTTCTATTGTCCTGCGAGGGGGGAAAAAAAAGCACATTAATAGATTCAAGAACATAGCTATATGGATGAAGTATTGAATGTTTATGCATCAAAAAGTTGTATGCTGATTTATTGCACTAATTTGAGAAAAGTAAAATACAGGGGAAATTGGGATAATGTACATAGTAGTTGGATGTATAAAAAGATCAGTATATGATATGATTATCTATAGTGGTCTGGCCTTTACAGTTCAAAATGTGTATACTTTGTCACATATTACTTGACATTTTATAAGCAAATTGCTTTAACTTGGACCACAATAGGAGAAGGCTCTACTTAACAGCTTGGATGAGCAATTAAATACCCTTATGACATTGCATGATACCTGCTAGGATTTAGGGAGAGTATAGCACTTGTAGCTATTGTGTGATCCATAAGAAGAGTATAGCCATTGTATGTAGCTGCTCGTGAGAGTCACTAGTAAAGATGGCCATGGCCATGCTGGGCCTCGGCAGGGAAATTGCGCAGTAAAACACAGACACCAGCCCAGTTCAGGACGCGACACGAACTGATGGGCAAGAGCCTTGTATGTGCTGAATATTGGGAAAAACTCAGTATCTAGACACGGCGCATAACATCAAAAACGTAAATCCAAAAAAATAAATAAATATTGAAACGGTATTTGGTATGTATAAGAGAGAGTTATGTATATCACAGTCCATACTTAAGCGAGAGTAGTAACGTACATCAAATTATATTTTAAACAAAACAATATGTGATCACTTTTATGGGATACTCGAAAATTACAATATTGACTACTCCTTTTGTGTAGATTTGACCATCTCATTTGTTAAGTCAAAAGTCAAAGCTTACCATTTATTATAATTATTGTAACAAATGTACTTTCCACATTTGAGTTTAGTTTTGCAAATATGTTTTCTGATTTATCTTGACATAAATTTTCAAGAAATTACTATAAAGGAGCTAAAATTATAGAAATGTCAAATAGCAAAATGTTTCTTACTTCAATGTTGGTAATAAATCAATGCCGAAAAGTTTTCACTGTATGAGTCGCGAGTATGCAAACTATCTCTCTAATTTCAAACACACACATAAACTTAAACCTGTCAAACAATTCCGGTATACTCGTTTTTAAATCGAGTAATTTCAAACCAGTTTGGGTGGGTTTTCGGATCAAGTTGATTTAAAAGTTACTTTTAGCGAATTGTCAGGTTTCACATAAAAAAAAACTTTTGTTAATCCAAGAATTTTAAGTCGAGTCAAACATTGAAGCCATGTAATAGGCACACAACTAAGCATGTCTTTGAGAGTACAAATGGAACCTCTAATTAATTAAGGACTAGGTAATGATAATGATACCTCAATCTTGACCACTTCTGCTGCTTATTTTCTGATACCATCCTAATTTAATACATTTCCCTGCATTGCAAAAATACATATTAAATTAGTACTTCTTCAGCATTTTGCAATGGAACAAAGAGGAAAATTTCGAAGAGTTTACTGCAGACATTTTGGGTCTGACCACATCTGACATCTCTTCAAAGATATCAGACGTTTGACTAATTGTTAGGATCGTGGACTTTGGACTAATTGTTACGATCAAAGTTGGTGATTGTAATGACAAACAATTCAGTAAGAGGACAAGATTTGATGTATGAAAACCTTTTGAGCTAAAAGTGTTGAGAAGC
>BSSO01002148.1:0-20347 GCA_030267885.1 Mesembryanthemum crystallinum | reverse complement strand
TCATATCCTCCCTTATTTACCCCACTATCCATTACTTTAATATATCTCAACCAAAGGCAAAATAGGCCAAAAATTGCACTCCTTAATTTCTTTGCAAATAGTGGTTTGTCAAGGTAAGTGAGGGACGGAGGGAGTATAAGCTATCTACCTTAGCTGACTCTTAGTTGCACTTGTGCACTGTTTGAGCTAATAAAATTCTTGTTTGCGTGGACGCTGGGATTGCCATGAGGAATCTCTTCCTGCTCCCATAGAAGACAAGAGTTGCATACATTTTTTTTTTTTTTTTTTTTTTTTGAGGGGCCAAGAGTTGCATACATTAACACACTAAAGAGTTATTAATTTTTTTTTTTTTTTAGGGAGGGAGAGCCATTAGACTGTGGCTAGAGGCAGATGTTGTGCCTAAATTGATGGAAATGGCTGACAGGGGCGGCATTGATGAAAAGTCAGTTGTCTATATCGATACTTATGTTGGAATAGAGGAGTTGTCATTTAGAGTGGAGAAAGTGAATAGCTATCTGGGAGATGATATCAGCAAGGAGTTTTCAAAGGTTGCTGATTATTGGAGAGATATCTATGGGAAAGGGAGACTGTTAGAGGATATTACGACAAGATTGAGGAGAAGGCTGGTTAAGCTCCATACAGTAATTAATTCAAATGTTGAAGTGGAATGTATTCCTATAGTGGATGAAATGCAAGAGTTGATGAAAAGTGTTGACAATGCTATTGATGTCACTAATAACATCAACTGTTTAAAGGTAAAGCTGGTCAAGTTGTGATTCTATTCACTGCACACTATTCTAGCTCTTTTACCTCGCTCCTGTTAATATCTACTGCAGGAAGCATTTGTTTGCTCTGAAGAGGAGGCAGATGCCGTGCCTAGTGTATCCAAAAAGGCAAACATTGAGGTGGTCGAAAGGCTCCGTGCTGCAGCTACAAACCATTCTGCCCAGCCAGAAATGATTGAGATTGTGAAGGGAGCATTGTTGAGAAAGATTGATGCATCAGAGGGCAGCAAAATATCTCCTTCATCCTTCCTTTTACTGGGTCTCAGGGATGATGGTAAAAGGGAACTTCTTGTTGAGCTTGAGAGGAGCTTCAAGGATGCTGGCATACATCTGGTGAAAGTAAATTTATCAGTTTACAGCAGTGAAGATTCACTTTCGTGTCCAGTGGCTTGTTCATCTGGGTCTGCAGTTCCACTGTATTGTATTTTTAATTGACAAACTCAACTTAGAATGTATATTGCTGTTATTCTTGATTGTTAATTTAGAATCTGTAGGGATACTAACTTAGCTTTTTTGTCATTGCAGGTCATTAAGTGATGGTTATGGCTGGCTGCATGCATCTTGTAGAGACTGTAAGGGAACATCCCTACAGCATTCTCTATTTTGATCAGGTTGAGAGAGCCAGCATGTTGCTCTTCAGCTTGTTGGTCTCAGTGTTAGTTCATGGCGTTTCAATGTATAGGGAAGGAAACATGGTTGATTTTGGGAGGACCGTTATCATAATTGCTTCCAATGTCGGCAATAAGCGTGTAATGGCTGAATTTGTTCGACGACTTATTGCTTGGCCAGGTGGTTGCCAAGGTAATGCTGGACAAGTTGGTGGCGGAAGGAAGGCTGGACGGGTTAACGTTGGTGGCCAAGGAGACTCACTCAGCCCAAGGTCTACACAGGTAAATTAGTTTGCTCAATCAGCAAAATTTATTGGTGAATTCGTGATATTGATTCTTAATATTTTGGATTCTAATTGAGTTTTAACTGGCCTTTTTTTTTTCCCTCCCCTTTGGGGGCAGTGGGGGGCAGGATGGATATCGTTTCAGGCCTGAGTTGCTCATCAAGGTCGATGAGATTTTCGTTTTTAATCCTTATGTTCGTAAACAGCTGAAATCACTTGCAAGGATACCGCTAGCTAATGAACAGAAGTCATGCAAGGAATATTGTACTAATCTTGGAGACGATTTAAAGTGGCTGTTTAGAACGAGAGACGAGGGTCTAATTCTGTCCGAAATGATTCACATTCTGGTAGCATGTTGTCATTAAAGAGAGAGAGGGGACGTCAAATGTGCCNCCCCCCCCCCCCCCCCCCCCCCCCCCCCCCCCCCCCCCCGCGAATGGGCCGTAGATCGATGCTGGTGTTCAATTTCGTTTGTGTGGGTGGTGCACCTTCTCTGGAGATATCCTCGTTTGTAGTCTAACTTAAAACTTAAAGTTACACATGTGATGATTAACATACATATTTAGTGGTTGTTTGGTTGAATGTCGGAAGATGTAATTTTCAGAAAGTTCCACTTCTTATTAATTAGGAAAAATTTTAAAAAGGGTACCTGACGTTTAGTGTAATAATAAAAAGGGTGCCTGACATTTCACTATTCTCATTTAGGGTACCTAACATTTTGAATTAATTTCCATTTAGGGTCCAATTACCTAACACCTTAAAAACTCTGTTAGAATATCTAAAAGTTTTGATAAAATATTCAATCCAACAGGGGTTTCCTTTAGAAAAAGGGAGGAGTTTGAAAAAGAAATATTGAACTACTTGTAAGAGGGTAAAGGAGGTTGAAAATGATTCACAAAAGGAAGAAGTAGAGGTTGGAAAATGTCTATGGAGGGGCTATACTTATTACTTACTGGTGATATAACTTTTCAGAATAAAATTCATAGAGAGGAGCACACTTGCATTAGATTGGATAAGAACCCAAGTGTTTGGGCTCAATGGATTGTAGAAGTATTTAAAGGCAAATTTCCAAGCAAATCTTGATAGAAACTCTGACTCACCATTGTAACAGGGCTTTCAAGACGTCGACCAATCGGACCCCAAATGGAAATTAATTTAAAATGTTGGGTACCCTAAATGGGAATAGGTAAACGTCGGGCACCCTTTTTATTATTACCCCGAACCTCGGGTACCCTTTTAGAAAATTTTCCTATTAATTATAAGCTTCGACAAACCTTAGATATTGGTATTGTGTTTCTTTAGCAGCTAACTTGAGCTCAGCCAAGACATCACCCTATGTCTTAAGCCGTTTAATCGAGTGCAATATTGTTCATTTATTTTCAATTTGGAATTAACGACGTATGTGAGATTAGTATTGTTTTAGAATAACAACGTATAACAAGCCTAACATTTTTGCATGGACTACAAAGGCAGCATCAGACTGAATCAAAACTCATTCAAAGTTGTTAGGGATTAGGGGTGATATTAGGGGTGGAGCCACATCCATGTTTTTTTTTTTTTTTTTTATTCATCTTGTTCATATTCATACACATAGTCATTTAACTTCAGTTTATTGGAGTCCGTGGTGGTTAAATTGCAGACAGATTATAGGTTTCACTTTGAAAAGCTCACCTCTGCCTTTTCTCTTGTGCCCTCAAAGTTAACTACTCCCTCCGTTCTAAAATGAAGTTTACGCTATACTATTCATCTCCCTACTTTGAAGCGAGATAAAGTAACCAAATACCCTTAAAAGAGAGAATTGTGACACTTTAGACACGAAAGATATGCAAGTGGATATTTTTGTCAAATTTGGTGATTTTATTGTCCAAAAATATGAAGTGTAGCGTTGAGTCAAAAACGGCTCAAAAATTCAAGCGTAAACTTTATTTGAGAACGGAGGGAGTAGAAAAATTGACTCTATAAAGGTATCCTAAATGGAAATAGTTAAACATGAGACACCGGTTTTATTATCACAAAATATCATCAAGCGGTCGACCCATTTTAGTTTTTTTTTTTTTTTTTTTTTTTTTCCTTACGTAGTATCATTATTGTCTATCCAATATCAATTTTTCGCTTATCCAATACCATTTTGTGCCTACTCAGTAATATAAAAGTCGGTTTGATAAAAGATGAATTGTTTCGTTATTACCCAAACTTCCATGTATCCTTTTTGGAATTTTTTCCTAAATCCAATCCCCATGAGTAAAAATAAATAATTGTAAAGTGTTGATTATAGGGAAAAAATTAGTTTCCAAATTCCAATTATAAAGGTAATACTACTCCTTATTTTTCAACTTTCCTAATCTAAAACACCAACCCAAATTACAGTCATATAAACCAAAAAAAACAATTCCATATATAAAAGGGAGTTTACTCTATTTGAAAAATATTGGCACCTTCTTCTTCATCTTAGCCCCTTGGCGCCTGCGGTAGCCCTAATCTGAGAATGGAGTCCGTGGTGGTAAAATTGCAGACAGATTACGGGTTTCGCATCACCTCTGATGCTGAAAAGCTTGTTTCTGCTCTTTCTCTTGTGCCCTTCAAAGGTATTGCTCTTTTTCGACCCTTTTCACTATCTTTTCTGCTTTTGCGCCAAGATCAAGTTTACTAGCACTAATCCCAAGTAGGAAAAACAAAAAATTGAGTATATGAGTCGTGATTATTAGTTGTTTTGAAGTAAATGTTTGATGGGTTTTTAATTATTTTATCAGATGAGCTAGATATGCTATGTTTATGTATAGTAATGAGTTGGAGGAATTTGAGTGTTTTGAAAGAATAGAATAACACATAGGAGCACTTCAATTGTTTAAAATAATGGGTTGGCTGTCTTTGCATTAGATGAAGAAGACATTGGAAAGAACTCCAATGATAGTCTCTCCTTGTTCAAGGAGAGTAGGAGTAGGCTACTAAAGGGAGATACCAAGGTTGTGGATGTTGGTGATTCGCTGATGCGAGAAAGGATATTTAGGCTAATTGACGAGTGCTGTAAGTCGCACCTTAAACGCATCGCTGATGATGTGCCAATGAAGGCCATCGAAAGTCTTGAGTTCTATCTTCGTCGGGCTTCTGTTGAACTTACAGAGATGAAGAAGGAGATTGCCATCCGGCCTGATATATGGATTGGCAATGTGAGTGCTCCCGGCTCTAATTTATTTTTGATTCATTCTATTACATGCTCTTGATTGGGACCCTTTTGGATTACATAGATCGCCATAGCTATTACTAGGGACCCTTTCTTGCGCTTGCTATTGTTAATGTCGTTGCTTTGATCATGTTAGTTGACTCGTGAACGGGAACATTTCAATTCTTATTGTGGTATGCTTCGTGAGGCCTTGAACAAGGCATTATTCGAGGACAAGGTTACATTGCTGGAGAATGTGAAGAAATTGCTGCATTCTTGTGGACATCCTGATTCCAACATTTTTTCTGCAATTCAAGCTGCCCTTGATGGTGTCAATCAGATAGGCTCCCATCCATTTTTTGAGCATCTTATGTCCGTTGATACACCCTACATATCAAAAGTATGTGCATCATCTAAGTCACAGACCGCTTGATATTCTTGGCCCTTTTCCAGTCTGAGTTATATAATAGAGTCCTCTCAGTCTTATTTTGCCTCTTGCTTCCAGGTAGGAAGCACCTTGACTGGCATCCCAGCTCCATGGCTCTCTTCTTCCCTCATGGCACCACAGTTGTCGTCTATGGTTTTTGAGAAAAAATTCTCTGGCCAAGAACATGCCGTGGCTGCATTGGTAAATGCCTTGAAGTCTACCAGGGACAGAGATGACCGCCCTCTTGGAATATTTCTCTTCCACGACCCCACATCCTTATATTGGGAAGACTTTGCCAGATATCTCTCATGGGTACTTTATGCAACAGGTGACCTGAGTTTACGATTGGACCTGTCAGCAGATGTGGACACCCTTTTGGTGAGGTAAGATGCAGCAGATGTTAACTCTCATCCATTCTTTGCTTCCTCAATTACTTGTGTTTACTGATTTAACAATTGTCTCTTCTAGTGCTAATGGAAAGGGGAAGCTGTGTGAGCTTTTAGATGATGTGACGAAGAAACCCTTTTCTGTTGTCATGTTGGAGAACGTTGACCAGGCCCATGATTCCGTCATTGACGCTGTTTGTGGTTGTTTGACTGGTGGTTGCACCTTGGAAGGAACTAGTATCGATTTCAGCACAACGGTTTTTGTCATGGTCTCTGACAATGGTTCCGATCCCGGGTTCCATCCATATTGTGCTGCTCCGTCCCTTCTTAATCATTCTCACAGAAGGCTTAAGGACCTAGCCTTAGATGGCTCTGGTACCAAAGGCCTATGCTCTTGTAAACTGGTTCTAAAAAAGGTTGGAATGAGATCTATTTTGGATATGTGGCCTCGACATTGTGTGACGCATGTTGCATTTGCTAACTCTGTCTCTTTTTCATGAGTTACAGGTGAAGGATAATTTGAGCACTAAATTATGGGATCTCTTGGATGAAGTTGTCTTGCTTGAATCCGGAGCTATTTGCAATTTAAAGGCCTATGCCCGGAGTCTTTTGAGAGAAATTGCTGCACGTTTTTGTGGTGGACGTCTCATCATTTATCCATCTGAAACTGCATTAGCGGCTGCGGTATATCAGGCAGACCGTGTAAAGGTACTCCATAAATACAGATGACTATTTTCTTCTTTCTATTGGAGAAGTATGTGCTTCTATCAGCCCTTTTCAGAATCTTCATTGCTGTAATCTTTTTAATTTTCGTTTTTCCAGTTCTCTGCTGACTTGGCATAGTTGTCTGCTTCTAAAAATTCTCATTTGCATAGATTTAAATATGTTGGAGCTAGTAACATAACTGTTACAATGACAGTGAGGTTTGGTGCATGGGGAACTGAACCCTGCCCGCACAGAGGAAAAACTTCCACTCATAGACTCACTAAAAGTTCTCTCTCTGCTTTTCTCAGGGAGGTATAGCTGTGAAACGTTGGCTAGAGGAGAATGTTGTGCCTACGTTGAAAGAGATGGCAGAGCGGGGCGATTTTGATGAAAAATCAATTGTTTTTGTTGATACTTATGTTGGAACAAATGACTTGTCATATAGAGTGCAGAAAGATGGTGGTTATCTGGCAGATGATATCACCAAGAACTTCTCAAAGTTTGCTGATGATTGGAGAACCATATATGGAAAAGGGAAACTGTTGGAGGATAATATAACAATCTTGAGGAAAAGGCTGGTTGAGTTGTCTGCAGTGATAAATGCAAACATCAATGGGATCGAGTTTATTAATGCAGCTACAGTGGAAGAGATGATGAAAATTGTTGACCAAGCTATTGAGGCTGCTAATGATATCAACTTTTTAAAGGTAGCAGTGATAAAATTGTGAGTCTTTTCGCTGTCCAATGTGTAACTAGTTCCTTTGACGTTTGTTAATGTTTACTGCAGGACGCACTTGGCTGTTCTGTGGAGAAGGAAGACGCCTTGCCTAGTTCAAGCAAAAAGGCAGAGGTTACGGTGGAAAGCCTCCGCGCTACTTTTACAAGCCATTCTAGCAGGCCAGAGATAATTGAAGTTGTCAAAGGAGCTTTTTTGAAAATGATTGATGCATCAGAGGGCACCCAAAGATCTCCTTCATCCTACCTTCTTCTGGGTCTTGAGGATGATGGTAAAAGGGAACTTCTTACTGAACTTGAGAGGAGCTTTATGGATTCTGGCATACACCTGATGAAAATAAATTTGTCCGATTACAGCAATGAAGATTCACTATCACATGTGCTGACTTGCTCACCAGGGTCTGCGCTTCTGCTGTCTTTTACTTTTTACTGGAAAAACTCACTTTAGAATGTGTACTGCTGTAAATTATGTTTGTCAGGTTGAAACTCTGGGGATAATAACTCTGTTTTTGTGTTTATTCAGGTCGTCAAGTTATGGTTGCGGCTGGTTGCAGCTTGTTGAGTCTGTAAGGGAACACCCCTACAGCATTCTTTATTTTGATCAAGTTGAGAGAGCCCACATGTCGATTTTCAGTTTGTTGATCTCATTGTTAGTCCATGGCGTTTTAGTCGATGGCGAGGGAAACATGGTTGATTTTGGGAGGACTGTCATCATCATTGCTTCAGATGTCGGCAATAAGCATGTAATGGCTAGACTTGTTAGACGTTCTCTCAGGAAAAGAAAAATTGCTAAAGACGGTGGAGGGCAAAGAGATTCAAACAGCCCAAGCCCTAGACAGGTGAAGCAGTTGGTTGTGTAACTGATCGATTCTAGTGAATCTGTAAAATTGATTGTTACAGCAGAGACTTCAAGTGAGATTTAACCGTTTTTCTTTTTTGTTTAATTGTTCTGTTTTTGTTGTTGCCAGGGAGAATATCGTTTCAGGTCTGAGTTGGTGAATAAGGTGGATGAAGTCATTGTCTTTGACCCCTTTGCTCATGAACAGCTGAAATATGTAGCACGGATACCTATAGCTTCTGAATTGCCACGAAAGGATAGTCTTCGCGCTCTGAGGCATGATTTAAGCCCTCTGTTTGCAGCGGGTGTTGATTTAAGTCGCGAAAATCAGTTCTGGCCTCTAGCATTCTTGGGTCTGTTAAAGCGGGTCATTAGCGAGGTTACTGCTAATGGGTCGTAGGTTGGTTGGCTAAATGTCTTGTCTTCCAAGTGCTTTGTGTGTATTAAAATTTATGGGTGGGTTTCGACTAACTTACGTATGTGATGCAGTCAGCTTTAGACGTGAATTGTAGTCGCTTGTAGTCAACTTACATATGTGATGCAATCAGCTTTAGACTTATGTAAAAATGTAGACTTTTGTAGCCAACTTACCGATGTGGTCATCTTTACAGTTGTGTGAAAACGTTGTCGTTTGTAGTTAACTTACTTATGTGATTCAGTCAGTTTTTTTAGAGAAACGTTGTCGTTTGTAGTCAGCTTTCGTATGTGATGCATTCAGCTTTAGACTTGTGTAAAGGTTTGTAGTCAGCTTTCATATGTGATGCATTCAACTTTAGACTTTGTGTAAATGTTGTAGTTCATAGTTTGCTTACTCGTTTGATGTTTTTGGTTTGCTTGGATGTGAAAAGCTAGGGTTCTTCAAAAAGTAAGCACTTCTGAATCTGGCTTTTGGTAAGTTAATGATGGTCTGAATTGGCGCTTTTCATTAAACATTCTGTTTAACATTAAGAACTGCAAAGAACAAATGTCAAGTGGCGCAGAATGGCGTTTCAAGTAGATTCATGACATTGAGTTTATCGTAGCAGCACAACGATGTTTTCTAGTGGAACACTAGCTCAAATAGATTGTGTACCCAAATGTTTTCTGGTTCGGAGTGAATTTTGCAACCTACTTTGCTTAAGAAGGCCTTATTTACATCTTTTGGTTCTCTGCAAGCCTGGGGTCCTATCAAATATTATCTGAAGTTATCATAGATCACCTTTCCTCCAGAATGTCCAGTAACAAGGCACACATCATGAGTAAACTTGCAAAAAAAGGAGTTAAATATTCATGAAAAGTCATGGAATTTCTGGTCTCCGTGGCGCAATCTTAACTCCAATACCATACTCTTTATACTGGTTCCTTATATTCATCTATGTATAAATAACAAGCGATTGTTTGGTTGGAAAGAAAAAACATAGTAAGAATTTCAATTTTACAAGAACACAAAATATTATATCAGGCGAATATACTGGTAATCTATAAAATAGTACTGATAAGCTAAATATTGATATTGATGACTAAAAACTAGTGGGCAATGCCGAGCATTGCGCACAGGCTATGTTAAGGTTGGACATTTGAGATGTACTTAGCTAGCTCTCTTTTTTCAGTTTGCTAATGATATATTAACTGCCCTTTGCTCTACAAGAATAGTTACAAAATCATGTTTCTTTTTCTTTCTTTTCTCCACAAGATCAATACATTCCAGAAATATTACCTAACAGAACCTTCAGACTGTAGTCAAATAAAAGCTTAAACTGATGGTTGAAGACCCAATCAGTTATATATCTCCTAATACGCCTCCTCACGCGAACACCCTTTGGGTTTGAAGCGTGGATCATGCACATGCTAGGAGCAGGGAGGTCGCCAAGATTCGTACTCAAAACCTCTTGGTCACTGAAGCTTTGATACCATGTGAAAGAACCAATCCAACCAAAAGCTTAAGTTAATAGTTGGCCCAATCAATTATATATCTCCTAATAGAAATATGCATTGAGAAAACTCATCATTCACTTCTTCCGTTTGTCCATCAATGTTAGCGAGTAGTGTCAATCCGCTTGGACATATTTAAAAGCGTGGTGGTTAAATTGCAGACAGAATACAGGTTTCATGTCGGCTTTGAGGTCGAAAAGCTCGCCTTTGCTCTTACTCTTGTGCCCTCAAAGTTAACTAGAAAAACTGCTGGCTCTATAAGTCAACTGAACCCAAAGTGAGAAATAAATCAAAATATAAGGTATCCTAAATGTAAATAGTTAAATACAAGACACCATTTCATCATCACCAAATATCATATTAGTCCGCCTGATATATAGGCGGAGTTAAAACTAGTACCAGTGACCAATGCATTTCAGCCTTTTTTTCTCGCCCAGTACCACTGTTGTCTATCGAGTATCAATTTTTGCTTATCCAATAGTACCATTTTATGCCTACTTAGTATTTGCTTGATATATAAGGGCCTTAGAAACACAAGCTTCAAAATGTAGCTTGTTCTTCCAGGTCCATAAAGGGAATGCTTCAAATCTTTCAAAAGCTGGAAGATGGGGATGTGAATGATGTAATTGTGACGGGAAAAATGCAGAAGATCCGTGTTTGTAGAATTTATTCTTGGTATAAGGTTGGTTAGCAAAGTAATTTTTTCTTAACACCACGAGCCGCGTAATTTTGTTTCGCTTAGTCAGACATAACTCGCCCTCCCAGAGCGCGAGTTATGCCCTCATCAAAATCTAAAAGGAAAACATTGGAGTACAAAATTCACCCTCCTAGAGGGTGAGTCACTCATTCACATATGAAGGCATTACTCGCTTCCTCGAGGAGCAAGTTTAGTTAAAGACACTCGATGCTTTATGTGTGGATATATGAAGAAAAATAATAATTAAGCAACTCTTGGTGTCCGATCCGACGTGTCACCTTCTCTAAATATATTTTCTATCTCATCCTAATTACATAATTATTTTGTAATCTAACCATATACCAAGAAAAACAAAATTCATTTTTAGCAGGAAACTACCTTATATATATATATATATATATATATATATATATCACTTATTTGTAAAATCCCTCCTTATAAATTGTTTTTGATGGGGGAACCACCTTTTAAAAAACAAATGCCTTGATGAAGCCACCTTGACTCACTTTCCGCCCAAAAAATTGATTTTTATCCCCGATTTGCCCTCATGCTTATATCACGTGTGGTTTTTGTTTCTTTTCCTCCCCTTTTATTCTAAATTCCCTCATTCCCACTCCCCCCTCCCCTTCTCTTTTATGATAATTTCCCTCATTTTGAAAAAATAAACATTACTCTCTCCCTCTCTTTATATTCTCTTTCTCTCACTTCTCTGTCTCTTAAACTAAGCATTGTAACTGCCATATCTTGAAGCAAGCCTAGGCACTCTCTCTTTCTCTCTCTCTTTAAATTTTCCTTTTCAGGCCCTCAGTATATTTGCCATGGGCTCAGGTAATTCGTCTAAGCCTTTTTTTCTCTCTCTCTCTCTCTTTGGCTAACTTCAAAAATGTTATCTCTCTCCATCGTTGAGATCGAATTATTTTTATCTTAAATGAGTATGGTTATTGTGGTTAATTGAGATTTTTGGGTTGATTTTTTAAAATTTGGGTTTTCATTATTTGTGAATTTTGATAATTTTGAGTATATGAGTTTGATTATTATGTGCTATAATTCTAATCGGTTAATTTTTGAGGTTTAACTGAGAGTGACGATGGATATAGTGAAAGCAAGTTGCAGAGTACTGAGTAGTCAAAACAAGTAACAGTGGCAAGGTGAATGGAGTGAATAAGGGGAAATTTTATTGGGGACGGAATATCAATTGAGACTTAACTTTTATTTTAATTTGAGGTGATCAAACCGGGTACTCGGTCATTTTTCCGGGAACCGAAATTGGAACCAGTTACAACCTGTTCTTAACTATTGGAACCGCACCAAAACCGTCACAATCGGTTCCACAAAATTGGGAACCGAGACCGGCGGGTACCGAATCCAGTCCCGGGTACCCAGTTCTTTGCTAAATTTGTGGATAATCTTGCATATATCAATTAGAAACCCTATTGATTTTTTTTTGGTGCAAAGAAACCCTATTGATTAAAGTTTATAATTAAACTTGAGAATTAAACGTTAAAAAATTACTTAGATTTAGGTTATAATATTTTGAATGTGACAATTACCATTCCTATTTACATTTTTTGAACCAACATACCCCCAATTAATGCTAAATAAATCGAAAAAGATCTGAGTATCGAGTACCCAATTGGTTCTAGTTCCATAAATATAAGAATCGGAACCTGAATTGAGTGGAACCAGTTTTTAATTTTTGGAAAACAAAATCGGTTCTTAATTTTCGATCTCTTCGGGATCCAATCCGTCAGCTCTAAACCGTTATCGTGTCTCGAGAACCCCGGTTCTTGGCTCACCCCTAGAAAATATAATAAAAGGGAAGGGAAGGGGAAAATAGAATAAAAGGGGAGGAAAAGAAATAAAAAACCGCACTTGATATAAACACGGGGTCAAATCGGGATAAAAATCAATATTTTTGGCCAGAAAGTAAGTCATGTGGCTTTATCAACTTTAATTTTGTTTTTTTTAAAAGAGAGTTCACACAGTGTCCTGAAAAGGGTGATTGAGTTGGTCGTAGTTGGATTTCAGGGAGGAAGTCATGAGTACAATTCCCACCGGGCCGCCTTTCAAGCCATAAAGTACGAGTAACCCTGAATTTTGAATATTTCTCAAACAAAAATAAAAAAAAATCCTTGTCTCTACTTGCGTTACCGCGCTCCGGAGCAAATGTCACTCATTAGTCATGGGGCTCGGTACAAAACTCTGCTCGATCGTTGTTCCATGAAAACTTCTGAAAACGAAGCTCTAATGGCAGATTAATTTTATATTGTACATTGTTTTAAAGTAATCACGAGTTATCGATCCAATGCTTTCAAATTTTAATCTAATCTAAGGACAATTTGTTTCCTTTTGGTTTTTGATCTTCTGATAAAACCCCATTTTCCTTTTCAGGATGACGATTACGAGGGTGGTTAAATTGGAGAGAGATTATGGTTTTTCCAGTGACTCTGATGTTGAAATGTTGGCTTCCGCCATTTCTGTAAGGTAGCTACTTCTATCAATCGTTTTTAAAATTATTTAGGGTTTCATTTAAGCCCTCATCTTAAGTAGAGATAATGAATTTTATTAATTTGTACAATTTCAGTTTCAAGCATACCCAGATTGTTTGTTGACGGAATTTTTACTATTTTATCACAAGACCTATCGATTTGTTTTTATTGATTGAATAACACAAAGTCTTGAACTTGGTCCAATAGGAGTACCCCTCTTAGGTAAACTAGTCACCTCCCTAGAAGTGAGGAGTCAGAGTCACCCATTAAAGTGTTAAATGTGAAAAAATTGCGATAAAACCCCTTACAAAGTTCACTATTTCAGAGAACCTATTAAATATTTTATTTAACAGAACCCCCTTATAATAGCACTTTCGCCTTTAAAATACTCCCAAGCCACCCCTTGGTAGGTTGTTTCTATATCAATTTCCACTGGAAACAACCCACAGGCCACAAGGGGTGGTTTGGGGTATTTTAAGGGCGGAAGTGCTTTATAAGGCGTTTTTGTTAAACAAGATCTTTATAAGGGGGTTTCTATAACAAAGTGGGTTTTTGGCAATTTTTTTCTTATACAAATTGTCATTATGGTGCTGGTTGTTTTGCTTTGACAATATAGAGAACTTGAAAACTTGTTCTGCCGTGTTCAAGGAGAGTAAAGCTAGGCCTCTCAATGGAGACGCCAAGGTTGTAGTTCAGGGTGAGGAATGAGGATAAAGGTGATCCCTTGATGCAGCACAGGAAAGTTAGGCTACTACATGAGTGTTGTAAGTTGTACCTTAAGAGCATTGCGGAGGACGCGCCATTGCAGAACATCGAAAAGTATAAGTTCTTCCTTCTTCGCTCTTCCGTTGAATACACCCTGCTTGTTTTCTAGAACTACTCTTGATTGCAACCTGTTTGGATCACAAATTATTCTTCGTATATACGATAGACCCGTTTAGTGCTCTTCTGTGAGTTTGTAACACCATTGCTTTCATTATGTTAGTTGAATGATGAACCAGAAGGTCCCGAACCATTCCAAAGACATTCTTCTATGCTTCCTGAGGACTTGAATAAGGCCTCATGTGAGAACTTGGTCATTGTGCTGTATAATGTGAAGAAAACGCTGCTTTCTTGCAAACACCCAAAGGCTGAGCTTAATGCTGTTCATGCACTCAAGCCACCCTTCATAGTGTCAATCAGCTGGGCTCTCATCAATTTTTATTACACTTTATGTCAGTTGATAAGCATTATATTCCACAACTATGTGCATATTGTGGCTCATATGCTGCTTATAATTTTTGTTTTATTTTCCAGCATGAAATATGAGTTCTGACGTTCTTCTGTTTGCATTTTTCTGCCAGGTAGGAAGCAGGCTGACTGGCATCCCAGCTTCTTGGCTCTATTTTCTCTCAACCTACCATCACCTTGCGAGTTTCTTTCAAAAATATTCTTTGGTCACGAACATGCCATTACTGCTGTGGAAAACGTCTTGCACTCTGCCAGGGACTGAGATGGTCGTCCTCTTGGAGTATTCCTCTTCCATGACCCCAATACCCTACTGGGAAGATTTTTCCAAAGATCTTTCATGCTGGCTTTATGGGCCAGTTGACCTGAAATTGCGATTGGACTTGCCAGAAAATGTGGACACTTTTTTGATGAGGTACGACCGTGAGGGGCAGCCGACATTCATTCTGACTGATTCTTTATGTTCTCATTTATTTGCGCTTGGTGGTTAGGGTAAGCTGTGGGAGCTTTTTAATGATGTGAAGAAGAGGCCTTTTTGTGTTGTCGTGTTGAAAAAAGTTGACCAGGGCATGATTCTGTCATTGAAGCCGTCTGTGCTTGTTTGACTGGTGGCTGCACCTTGGAAGGAAAATTGTTAATTTCAGCACACCAGTTTTCGTTTTGGTCTCTAATAAATATTCTTGTGACACTTATCAAAAGAACTGCCCTGCTTTGACTCTGCGTTTTAATCATTCTAGGACAAGGCTCATGAACCTAGCTTCTAATGATTGCGGTAGTAACAACATGTGCGTGTGTACACTCATTCTAAGACATGTTTGACTAAGACTTCTTTAGATGTTTAGTCTCAAGTTTCCTTTTCATGTGTAACAGGTGAAGGATCTTTTGAGCACTAAACTGTGGTATCTCTTGGATGATGTTGTCTTGTTGTCTCAATGGCTGTTTGTAATATAATGGCATATGCCCGGATTATTATGAGAGAAATTGCTTTTGTGGTGGACGTCTCATCATCTTTCCATCTCAAGCTGCATTATATGCTGCAGTTTTCCATTCAGATCTTATCAAGGTACTCCATGAATTCATAAGTAGAGATATGATGTCCAAGGGGACAATTCTGATTTCCGTTGCTGTTGGACAAGTGTGTGCTTCTTTTCGTTATTTTTTTGGGAGGTGGCAATGAAGAATCATCCATGTCTAGAGCGATGGAACTAAAATCTCAGACCTCATTCTTCTTTTTTTCCTCTCTTTTCAGTCCTCCTTAGATGACTTGGCTTTATCATGTTTGACCCTTCTCTGAGGCCCTTTCTAATTCGTATATGTATTGGCCCTCTGCCCAAAAATGTGCCAATCTATAGTCGAGCTTGTTTTGATTGTGTGTAAACTTGTTGGCTTCCAAGGTTAGCTCGAAGGTTTGGATCGCCTGTGAATGCGCCTACCTGTTTGTGAAATTTCTTACGGTTCTCCTTTTCTTTCTTTGCTAGAGTTGCTTGTGCTTAAACTCTCATGCTTTTTGGTGGATGACTGCTTAAGTTTAGGCCTGATCCAGACCTTTTATGGGCCCTGGGCTCTTTTGTACCGTGGGCTCTAGGCCGGCGCATCCCCTAAGTGGCCCTAACGCCCTACTTGGGTTGTCTTAGCTTGTCTCCAGTGGTTTAAGTTAACAATAGTTCTGATTCATGTTTGTGCTAGTAGGATTCCTGTTCTCCTGGCCAATGAGCTTTTCATGGTGCCAAATGAGGAACTGAACACCCCCCTTGTGAAGAAAAGAATTGCAGAGATAAACAAACTAAAAGCTCTTTTTTTTAACTTTTTTTTGGTTCTTTTTTTGGGGGATAAAGCTGTAAAACATTGTCTAGAGTTTAATGTTGTGCCTACATTGCAACAAATGGTACACAGGAATGATATTGATGAGAAGTCGATTATCTTCATTGATGCTTGTTTTGGAACAATGGAACTTGTCGTACTGAGTAGGGAACGTTGATCATTATCTGGGAGGTGATATCATCAAGAACTTCTCAAAATTTGCTGATGGTTGGGGAGCTATGTATGTGAAAGGGAAAGTATTGGAGGATAAAATAACAAGCTTAAGGAAAAGGCTGGCTGAGTTGTGTACAGTGATTAATGCCAATGTCGAAGTTGAAACAATTCCTATAGCAGCAATGCAAGAGTTGATTGAAATTTTCGGCAACGTCATAGGCACTGCTAATGATATCAACAACTCTACAGAAGGTAGCACTACTGGTCAGGTTTTTACTAATTGTGTTTTTCTTAATTTTTACTGCAGAAGGTCCTTGGGTGTTCTGTAGACAAGGCAGATGGCGAGCCTGGTGTAAGCAAAAAGGCGAAGAATGGGGTGGAAAGCCTCCGTGCTACAGTTACAAGCCTTTCTGCCAGGCCAGATATGATTGAAGTTGTAACAGGAGCTTTATTGAGAAAGATTGATGCATCAGAGGGCAGCAAAACATCTCCATCTTACCTTTTCTTCTAGGTCTTGAGGATGATGGTAAAAGGGAACTATTTGTTGAACTTGAGAGGAACTTTGGGGATTCTGGTCTTCATCTCTTGAAAGTAAAATTTTCAAATTATAACAACGATGATTTGCTTTCGATTCTGCCGGCTTGTTCACCAGGGTGTGCACTTCTGCTGTATTCTACTTCTCATTGAAAATTTAACTTAGAATATGCTTGTTTGTTAACCTGAGAATCTGTGGGGATATTAACTTGGCTTTTCTGTTAATTCAGGTCACTAAGTGATGGTTATGGCTGGTTGCATCTTTTAAAGACTGAGGGAACATCCCTACAGGATTCCCTTTTTTGATAATGTTGAGAAAGCCAACATGTCAATCTTCAGCCTTTTGATGTCAGTCATGTCACTGTTGGTCCATGGCGTTTCATCTGATGGTGTGGGAAATGTGGTTGATTTTGGGCAGAGTGTCAAAATCGTTGCCTTGGATGTGGGCAATAACCATGTAATGGCAAATTTTGCAAGGCAATGTTTGAAAGAGAAAAATGTTGGACTAGATGGTGGACAAGAAGATCTATTCAGCTCAAGCCCTAGACAGGTATAGCAGTTTGTTGCGCCGGAGTTACAAATTTTATTCAATCTGAAAAGTTGATTCTTGCAGCAAGGACTTCTGAGTTTTAACACCTCCCTACTGTCTTTAGGAACAAGTAGGATGTCCTTTCAGATCTGAGGTGGTCTAAAAGGTGGATGAAGTCATCATTTTCGATCCCTTTGCCCATGAACAGGTGAAATTACTTGCAAGGACACTAATCACCAGTTCACCACTGATTTTCCAAAAGCGGAACATATTAACACTCTAATATCAGAGTTAACATGTCTGTTTGATCCAAGAAACGAAGTGAAGTTGTGCCCTTCAGATTTTCCTCGTTTGTCAAAGCGAGTCATCAGATAGGGGACTGCCAACATGATGTAGTTGATTGCTGGCCGCATATACTGGCTTCCAAACTTTTTGTATGTAATTCTAGATGGTACGTTTCAACTAACTTGTGTTAGTCCTGCAGTCAGCCGTAGACTTATGTGTCAATATTATCATTTTTAGTCTAACCTAAAAGTGTGTGATAATCAACTGTTCAGCACTAGCTTCTGTATGGTTGCTTTTCCTAAATGTCATGCATTGTTTAATGTTGTGTTGAGTTGGCCCAATAATTGATTTTTATGCTCCTAATGCAATCTATTGAGTTGGTTGCTTATGCTGCTGCTCAGTGGTGGATCCAAAAAAATGATAGAGGGGGTGCACTCTTTAAAAAAAATAATATTATTACCTAATCTTTTTTTCCAAATGTAAATTACTTCATTTAAAATTATAAATATTAGATACAATACTTCCATCAAAAAGGAAAAAAATAATATATTAGATACAATACAACTGAGTGGAAACATGAAGAAAGGAGATGGAATGTAGTTTTCCCCTTTTACTCGTTCCCATTCCTCAGTAATTTTTCAACTGGGTTCCTTGTTTTTACCTAAGTGGGGCACTTTCTTCAACAAATAATTTTTGTTATTTTTTACCAAAACATACATGAAGATAATTTCCCGCAAGTAGGCTGTGGGTTTTTGGGAGCCCACTTGCTAACATATGCATCCGCCACTGCTGCTGCTGTACGGATTAGAGCTTGACCATTCGTGGTTTCAGCCTTCAGGTCCATATCTAATCATATTCTCTATTCTGTAATGTGTACAAGGAGCAGCTGTTAGAAAGTATGGGTGTTGCTTATGCTGCTTGTAGCTTGGGAGATTTAGAATAGAGTTCATGTGTTTGCTGTTGCATATGATGATGCCCATCCTCAGTGGAAAGAGATCTAACAGGTGGGATAATGTGATGCTTAGAAATTACCACACGTTCAAATCCAGCTAAAGAGTTTCTACATGTCAGAATTCTTTTTTTNTATTCTATTTTCTTAATCACTTCATGAAAAGGAATTAATTATTCTGCATGAGCTAAATTATGAGTTGGTAAAGTCTCTTGGTTTTATCCTGTCTCTTAACCCACAAGCCACAATTGATTCTCTTGGTTTTTGGGATGGACTTAATTGGTGTTGGAGTTTCAGTTGGAGAAGGACTTTATTTTCGTGGGAAGTCCAGCAAAAAAATTTCTTACTTAATCTCCTCTAGCAAGTACATCTCGCCCCTTATTCAAAGGATAGGTTGGTGTGGAGACTCAACAACATTGGCTCTTTTTCCGTAAAATCAATCAGAACAGAATTAGCAAATAGATCCAAGCCTGTTATCAAAGAAGCGGTGAAGGGTGTATGGCATGGCCTGGCTCCTCCAAAAGTCGAAATCCTCATGTGGCTTGCTTGTTTAGGGAGACTCAAAACAAAAGATCGTCTCCTAAAGATGAGGTTCCGATGTGTGGAAAACGACAACTGCGTTCTCTGTGAATCCCATGAAGAAAATGTCAATCATATTATGATTCACTGCTTCACAAGAAGCCTTTGGAACCATTGGCTTGAATTATGGGGTGTTAACTAGTGTTCACCAAATTTAATGCTGGAATTTTTTGATCAATGGAGCCACATAGTCACAGGTACTCATTTTCGGAAAGTTTGGATTACTTTTATTTTTGTGCTTGTTTGGTCGGTGTGGAAAGAACGGAATGCTCGGATTTTGGAAGTAAGAAAAGCCCCTCACACGAGTTGTTTGAGTCATGCTTTTGAGGCTCGGCTGGTGGGTTAGAGCATGGGATAAAATTTCCCATATTCTCCACAAGAGATTACGCGCAATCCTTCTTGCCTTAAATTCACCACCCAGCAGCGTCCTACTCCAAAGAAGATTGAAAGTTGGGTTCCTCCATGTCTTGGTACTCTGAAATGGGACGTAGATGCTTCAAGTAAAGAAGGTGTTGGAGGTATAGGTGGTGTACTTAGGGAGTCAAATGAAAATTTTCGATGTATTTTCTCCATGACAGTCCCCTTCAACGAGATCAATGAAGCTGAAGTTTTTGCAATTTACAAAGCTATTCAGCTCTCAATAAATACGGAATGGATGGCTCATCAAACCTCATCATTGAATCAAATTCCTCAAACGCAGTGAACTGGTGTAACTCTTCCATTGGAGGGCCGTGGAATGTTCGCTTCATTCTTAACAATATCAGGATGTTCAAGCATAAATGGCCCAATATCACTGTAGTCCACAAGTCTCGCAGTGCCAATACCGTTGCTGATGGGCTTGCGAAACAGGGAGTATCCAGAATACATGATTTTATTGCTTCGATGTAATTTATTTCCTGAGGAATTTTTGTTTAGATTCCAGAGTAATTGGATACTTCTTGATATTTTGTTATTAGCCTCGTCTAAAGCACATGATTGCATTACCCTTCCCAACCCTTCCTAGAAGGTGGGGTTCGTGGTTTTGAATGATGCTTTTTTAGACGAGTGCTCTTGGTGTTGTATATTAGCTACTATGTAACGTAGCTGATTTTATCCTTTAATAAAATTGACTTATCAAAAAAAAAAAAAAAAAGAGAGATAAAAAAGGTCTCTTGGTTTGGTATCGGAAATCTGGGTTCTATACTGACGTATACGTGTATCTTAAAATTAACCTTATGTTGGTGTATATTTGTATCTTTGTGCTTA
>BSSO01002147.1:0-20356 GCA_030267885.1 Mesembryanthemum crystallinum | reverse complement strand
CCTCATTAGTGACCCATGTGATTAAATTGACGAATGGGCTCACACTTGGGCCACCAATAAAAGTGGAGCTATTAATTGGATCAATTGGAGTAATAATGAGTGCTCCCGCATCAGGCACTCTAGAAACGAGTGGCCGGATTCCCAATCTTATCAGACACGGATGCGGGACCCAAAAGATGAAAATGCTCATACAGCCAAATCTAAAATATGCACACCACATGGTAAGCAAACATGCAAAACAAGACAACGCAGAAAACTTTTCGAACGGATACAACACGCACCTCCAAGATCTAGAAAAGCCCCTGAGAAGCTACCTATCCAACAGACTCATTCGCTTGCGGAACCTCGGTCCTCTCAACCCTCTTGATAGAAGGCTGACCCCGTGTAGGCTTCCCCTCGGCCTTCCAGCCTTTCTCCGCGCTGGGCCGCTTGCAGCACGACCTCAAACCTCGCACTAACACACCCTAAGACGGCGACCCCCAATCATAGGTCGCCATACTCGCAAAATCCTCCCTTAAGTCTGTGAGGTAGAAGAGATGCAACGTCGAACCCTTATCGGATAAGACCGTGGCGCCCAGCAAGTATGCAATGAAAACACAGGCTGACTGCGTAACACTCATACTCTCCAACTCCGGAGAAACAAAAATCTCAGCCACACGCTGAAGTGATACCTTCGGGCGATTCCTGAACAATTTGTGAGATGGTTCCCCAAAAAGAGCCGCCACCTCCCCAGAACGCAACGTGGCACCAAAGTTAATCGGCCGACCCCTACACAGGAGCCCTGAAATCACCGAGAACTCAAAAGGAGTAATCATCATCTCACCCACCGGAAAGTGGAAATTGTTGGTGGTATCCCAAAAATGCTCAGCCAGCGCCCTCGGGATGGCTCGGGATCCCGTTCCCAGAATAGACACCGTCTCCATCAACCCTCCAAAACCAGTCAACGTCACCAAGTTGCGGCTCTCCTTCGGTAACAGAGCATAAGTCGTTGCGACCTCCCCGACGTAGCCATGGGTCTGGTAGCGGTAATCAGGTTCCTACAAAGAAGCAAGTCACAAGACAAAATCACTCACTACAACAGCAAATCCTAAGCACAGGATTTTCACCAACAAAACAACAGCAAATCCTAAGCGCTGGATTTTCACCAACAAAAACAACAGCAAATTCTAAGCATTGGATTTTGATCAGCAAAACAACAGCAAATCCTAAGCAGTGGATTTTCATAAGCAAAACAATACAAATCCTAAGCACTGGATTCTTCATCAGCAAAAACCACAGCAAATCCTAGTATTATCAAAACGTACTAAGCAGTGGGCCATTTCAACAAAAACGACAACAAGTAATAAGCATTGGATTTCTTAAAACAAGCAACAAAGTCAACAAAAGGCTTACATTCACATGGTTATCACGTGCCGAAAGGTGCTGGTCAGGCTCCACCAGCACATCGCTAGGATCTCACCCAGCCCTCGGATGCAGATTGTACTTGCAGAAATTCTTCTGTGGAAAGGGAATCTTCTCTCCCTTGGGTGCCGTCGGCAACCTCCCGACCGGAAACACCCGAACAAAGATCTCTCCCTCCTCGGTAGCACGCCTCCTCTTTCCACGAGAAGCCATACCCGGGAAAGTCCCAAACAGTTAAAAACCCTTTTAACACCAAATTGGAAAATTCGCGAAAAAAACGGTCAAAGTCCTAGTTCACACCAAATTAAGGCATTTAGTCGGTTCAGTTCAAAGAAAACCAAAATTTCGGCAAAACGACGCCATAAAACAGTCATCCCAACATTCAAATCATACTAGTACACTCTACTAGCTCACTAGCAACCACCATGCAAGAACAACAAACTCCATGCAAGGCCACATGCAAATTTTGGACCCATTTTAGAGAAATTCAAAAAACATGCCATATTCGCTAGTTCGTACAACTAAATGACTCTCGACCACACTACAAGCATCAACAAGCAAAGAGCAAGCTTCCAAACAAGCACAAATCATCAACAATGGGCAAAAATCGCACCTTTCTCTCTCCTCAAGAACACAAAATCAAAACTTAAGATTCACACCAAACCGACAAGTTCACAAGCATCATTTGGCATCTACAACGTACAAGTCACCGAAATTCAAGCTCAAATGACACCATGGGAGGCAAAAAACGAGTCTTTTCACTCAAAAACCCACAAACATTGAACATACAAAACTCAAGCAAAACTCAACGAAAATCAACGAAACAAGTTGAATATCACTTACCAAACGAATAATGCAGCTGATTTGATGCAAAATCCAAGCAAAACGGAGCAAAATCTCCCTTGGAGCCTTTTTCTAGAGAGAGAAAGCTTGAAGAGGCCGAAAATGGAGGTTTTCGGCCTCCCCAAGCTCGCCCGTTCAATTTGAACGGGCGAGTTTTCGACCGCCAGACCGGTTTGGCAAATCGGGTAACCGGTCTCACAACCTGTCGACCGGTCGAGCAGCCCACGGACCGGTCTGGCCCATGGTTCGTTTTCCGTGCCCTCCTAGCTGCTCTGTGCCTGCAAATTTGATCTCCCGTGCAACTTTGACAGTTGTTTCTCCCTAACTGACATTCACGCCAATTTTTGAACCACGCCAGTTCCAAAATTCATTAGTTGCACCTACACCACGATAGGTAAAATTTGTTATTTTGGACCCGTTTACGTTTCAAAAATCATCAAAAAAATTTTGCACCTAAGAACATTTTTCAAACATTACTACACAACTTTTTACAAAAAGCCCGAGTTGACTCGGCAAATGGAAGGGTTTCACATTCCATTACTGCATTTTAGAAAAAGCATGATTTAACTCGGCACTTAAAAAAATTTTCACATTCCATTATGGCATTTTACAAAAAGCCCGATTTAACTATGCACTTACAAAGGTTTTCACATTCCATCACGGAATTTTACAAAAAGCTTGATTTGACTCGACACTTACGAAAATTTTTCGCATTCCATCACGAAATTTTTCATCAAGCTCGATTTAACTCGGCACTTACAAAGATTTTCGTTCACGACCTTTGCTCGGTACAAATTTTTCCAAACCCCATTTTAGTAGTTTGAGAAAATGATAGCCCATTCGTTTCCCTCATTCAACAGGCGACTATTCGCCTTAAACCACAGCAAACCCGATTTTACTCGTTAGCAAGAAGGCAACTTGGCAGCACGGGAACATAACACAATTTGTTTCTCCCGTGCAACAGGTGGCTACCCACCTTTACACATGTCCCTCCCCAGGACTAGTCCGAGTTCGCAATCCAAGGCGGCTTCGGACTATTTTGACCCTCGCTCTTCCCATATCTCAGTCAAAGTGGGGGCTTCTGTAGACACCCCTCCCGGTGTCTCTTAAATCCTCCACCGCCCCATGACAAACCACATGGCACACTCGGAAATGACGAGCTCCCCTCTTCAAGTGAAAGACCCCAAGAAGACAATACCCAACTCTCACCACCACCTTCTAGCCCTTGCTCTAAGCTTTCTGGAACTTCAAACGACTCCTCAATCGGAGTCCCAGATCAAAAGTTATGGAAGTATTTATATTTCGGCACAAAACCAAGTATGGAGCGGTAAACGGATAAAATATCTGCCCAAATTTCCCCGGGAATCTCAAATGGACTCAGATCCATGGATACATATATACCATATTGGGATTTTTAAGTACAGCGTACGTTTGAGTTCTCGACCAATCAAAAGACGATCGTAGAGCTAAAAGCTCCAACCGCCGGACCGATCTTAAGACCGCACGACCGGTCTTCACACCGGCCTGACGGTGGGAGCTTGTGGTCCCGAACATGTTTTACCTTGTCTCATTCCGCATTTCGGCACCTATAAATATGTCCTAAACCCCTTCATTCAAGGGAGGACCTTTTGGAAATTAAGAGAGCACATTTGGAAACTTAAGAGCCCTTTTTAAGAGAATTAACATCTCATTACACACTATGCTCCTGTGGTTTGGGGTATTCTATGAGGTGCCCTATTTTTAAGTTTCATGCACCCACTACCCCTTTATTTTACAAGGCTACCAAGTAGTGATTCGACCAGATGTGCTCAGTTCCAAACTCCTCCTACTTTGATTGAAATAAACTTGAATCTTTTCACTTTTCTTTCTGATTTAGCAGCATTAATACAGGGATGACATATAAAATTAGGAAAACTTAGATTCGTTTTGTTTGGTTCAGGTCATTGTATGATTATCCGTGAACTGGGGTGGTGGTTGGGTTGGTGGCAATGGTTGGGGTGGTGGAGGTAGGGCTGAGGTGGTGGGAATGGCTTGGTAGGGGAGGGGATGAGACAGAAAGTAAACGATGGGAATGATGGGTGGGGGTAAGAAAGGTTAAGAAGAGGGTATTTTGGTTTTTGTACATCACATGTAACACCAATTTAATGGAAGTTAGTGGTTAGGCGTATGCTGTTCATTAAGTTTGTTTTGAGGGGTAGTGCGTGCATGAAACTTAAAAATAGAGCACCTCATAGGGGTATAGTGTGTAATATCCCTTAAAAGAATCATTTTTAAGAACACCATTGTGATTAGTAAGTAGCAACCAAGGGACTTTAAACACTAATCCCAAGTGTTTAAGGGCTTCCTAAACCCACAAAACATCCCAAACACCCTTACTCCACAAAACGAGCCATAAAACAAACCGCAAAATAAACCACAAAAGCTTTCAACTTGGGGTTACTAGCTTGAGGAAGATCCGAACAAAAGAGCTCCGATCCAAGGTAGCCATCCCGAGGGCGATCAATAAAGGGTTATTTTTTTTCTCTATTACGTGCTTATGTGCAAAATCGAACATTTCTCGAATTGAATCTTCATGTACACATGGCTAAATCTCACTTAAAAGTCTAGCATGATCACATAATTATTTCCAATTGCTTGAAATCTTGCTAATTATCACAGTGGCCGCCTTTGCAAATACATTCCTTCTTGGTAGATAATTCGTCACAACCCACGTAGATGAAGCATAGTTAAAGGCAAATAAATGGCATGACAGATATTGTGTAAATAAATGGCATAATTGCTTATCTTGAAATCATTTGAATAGACTCCATATTCCCGAACTCAGCATCTCCCTCCTTTGGGCATCGAAGTCACAATTTGGTACGATCATGGTATCTCTCTAGATATCCGTGATTGGCGCCTTCACGGATTCCGTATTCCTAAAATACGGTGGCGACTTCTTCACCTTGCAAAAACAAACCGAACGAAACATGATAAAAACGGTTAAGACGCCTCACGTCAACACCTAAAACATATGTCCATGCAGTAATGCGGGGACGCCTTTCTCCCTCCCCCCGAGGGAGGGGGATTGGTCCCGGATCCCACACTAATAGAGTTATTTCTAGGAAGAACGAAATTAAGTTTGAGCTTCGGAACATATTTGATCTGCTTGGCTATTGCTGCTGGGTCAGTGGGCTTCATACTGTAGATTGTTGTGTTCCTTGCTAACCACAAGTAGTAAGTGGTAGCTGCTGCTATGGCGTAATACACTTGCCATTGGTGTTTGGAGCCTTTTTTCTTTATCAGCCATTAAGCCAAGACTGATATTTGCTAGCCCATATAATATCTCATGTGTTGTTATATTCCAAAAAAAGGTTACTCTAATATGTTAACAAAAATCTAATGAAGATTCTTTTTTTGCCAAAAAAATGATGTTAGCCAAAAACGTGCCAAAATATACAATTATTATTTTAAGATTACTCATAAATTTTGATAAACTTTTCAAAAATTAAAATTTTTAACACCATTAGAAAGAGTGCGAAATCTATATAATCTACTCCTTCTGTCCCGAAATTAGCTTTCAGAAATGGAGAGGGTGCAAGATTTTAGGTGAATGTTTTTAGACAAATTTGCCCTTGCACTAATAGAGGGAATAAAAAATAGAACGGAAATTTTATGTGAGAGATTAAAGTAATAGAGAGATATTATTGTAAGAGAATAAAATAATAAAAAGAGAGAGAGAGTGTGATTGGAGAGAGAGTATATATTTTTTTATTGTAGTTGTGAGTTAGTGCATAGGTATTATAGAAAAGTTATGGGATTTTATGGGTTTTGAAAGCTAATTTTGGGACAAAAAATATGGTGTTTTTGAAAGCTAATTACGGGATGGAGGGAGTATATAATAATAAGTTTAAAACACAATGATTCAACCAGAGCCCAACACGTCAGCATGTCATATCAACGCTTAGTACTGCCACCTATACATTAACGTGTCACATACATTGCCATGTAAACCCCACATTCATCTTTTGAATTTTAAAAAAATAAAAATCATAGCTAAGAGGATTTGAACTCCAAACCTTTAGGTTTTGATACTAACTATTTACCAACAACTCCAACATTCATATATGTTATATTTTTATCTGAACTATTTATGATATCTCATTTAATATCTTCATTTAACTCATTTTGGTTCCATCTATGTAATACATAAAGCCAGAAGGGTATTTTGGTTGTCTAAATTTCATTGGACGAAAATATCCCTCACCTATTAATTTTTTCAAAATCTCTATTGCAAATGGTTGAAGTTAGTAAAGGGCATAATTGTCAATAGTTAAGATAACTCCTCATTCTCTCCTTTTTCCAATAACTTCGTTCACATTTTTAGTTTGATATTTATTTTTTTCTCATTTTCTCCCAACACCAACATTATACTCTACATGTGAAATGCAATTTTTTGGTTATAAACATTTGACTTCTACTTTCTTTTTCCAAAGAATATTGGCTCATGTACCAAAGTTTTTCTTTCTCACTGGTTTCCTTTTCTTTCTTTTGTTTTTTGTCTAATTAAATTTTCTTTTTCTCATGATTTAGTTAGTTATTAGGATTGAGCAACGTATACACGATTAAGATGCCAACCATGTAGAGTATTTTTTTTAATTGAATTTCTTATTTTGACATGTTTTGTGTTTTATATTATTAATCACACGCATTTGCGTGTGCCTCAAAACTAGTTTTTAATAATATTATATCAATGAACGTTCAAAGTAAAATAAAGGATGATCTATCGAATTCACTTAGTAAGCAATTGTAGTTCTATTAGAAAAATAGCTCACACATTTTTAATTTCCTAAAAGGACATATAAGTTTATAAGTTAACGCATGCATTAAATGATACAAAATTTCACATAAAAGTGAATAAACACATAAAATTTCAAGAAAAAAAATGTTGTACAAATGAACTCATAAAAAAATAAAAAGAAAGAAAAAGAAAATGTGATAATGATATTATAACAATCAACTTATCAAAATTCTAATCCGTGCATCGCACGGGGTACAAACTAGTATATTTTAAAAATGAGATCCATTTGTAGTAGGGATGTCAATAGGTTGATTGTGTTTTGTTCGGGTCCACCCAAACCCAATCATAAGCCCATTTAATGTGCTTAGGTTTAGGCCAATACTCATTTTTTTTTTTTTGAAATATCAAATATCCATATCCAATTACATTGAATCTATCAGGTTTAATTTGTCACAACTAGGTCTGATTAAGTACTCCCTCCGTTTCAATTTAATGTTAATGGTTTGACTTTTTGAGTCAAAGTTTACAAACTTTGACCATTAATTTGCAAAAACGTATAATGATGTACAAAGTAAAAATATAATTTTTGGATTCATCTTAAATAGTAGTTTCAATTAATTATATTTTTATAAGTTTTGGGATTTATATAAACGCAATTATTTGTGGTCAAAGTGTTGTCTTGAAAACCGCGCAAGTCAAACCATTAACATTATATTGAAACGGAGGGAGTAGTATTATTAATGCATATTTATGCACATATGCATACAGAAATGATGGGACTTTATTAAAAAAAATGATGAGAACTTAGGTAACAAAAAGTCAAAACGACAAGCTAAAAATAAAGTTCAATATTGCAAACAATAAAGTATAAATATAGTGCACTAAACAGGTAATATACAGGTCTTATATAATTGTGTACAAAGTTAACTAAAAAATTAGCCATAGTAATTAGTAGTTGAAAGATAATTGTAGATTATATAAGCCAATTTGCTTTTATTTTCTTTAAAAAAAAAAGTTAAATTTATTAAACGTCTTTATGTTTCATTAGGAACTTAATTTATATCACTTTGGATATTTCAAAATAAATCTTGTGACAAAATCACGAAATAAGTATCGTAAAAGTGTACTAATATGAACCTGTGTAATATATATTTATGTACATAATGAATGTATAATTTTAAAATATGTATCTATGATTTGAATGTGGAATTTGTTGTTGCACTATATTTTGTTGTTGGGAAAGTTGAGATTGAATATGTGAATTTGGAAAAATTAAAGACAGTGGAAATAAGCAGGTGAGAGGTCAACAATCACCCAGATGCATCAGCCGTCAACCCTTTCTAAGCATTTGATAGGAATACTACAAGCTTAACACTTGGGAGTTGTTATTACTTGGATGAAAACATGACTAAGAATAAAGGTTCATCCACATTCCAGACTTTAAAAAAGTTTAAAGTATGGTCTTAAAGAGTATTGTTAAAGAGTAGCGAAACTGATATGTTATCACTAATTAAATACTGCAATTGATATGTTAACTCCTTTCCACTAGAAATAGTCAAACAAAGGAATACTGGGTAGGATATAAATATTTAATATGCGATGTAATATTCTAATACTATAAGTACGGGTCTTAACTTGGCAATCTCACCTCAATTCCTATGTATATAAAGCACAAGAGTCTTGATGTAAAGGATAAATTTTCAATTGTTTTTCCTACACTCACCCCATTTTCTCTCATCTGATATCAAGTACAATACTTTTTGACCCCAAATGGCCACCATTGGCATAGAGTTGCAATAAATGATGAGAAATATTGCTTTGTCATATGCATCGTCTCAAATTTTTTTTCAAGAATAAGAATTTTGAACTTGCATTAGTTAAATCAGCCATATTTATTTTATATACCTTATAAAATATACAGAAGCCTTGCAACGCAAAGGCATATTACTAGTAAAGTGAATCCTACACTTTATGAGGTGGACGTGGCATCCACATCACCCTAGCATTATTGCCAAGTCATTAAGTATTTCCATGTCATCATTTCAATTTTTAATGTTTTGCAATACACTTTGTAGGTAAATGAATGTAACTAAATTATGAATTTGTAGTCAATTAGATAGTTAATGTATGTATATCAAAAATAAATAAGTGCATTGAATTTATGATAAATATTAATATATTTTTCTTTCCTCAAATGTATGTTCATGATGTATGAGTTTTTCCATCTTACTATACAAATCTCATTATAAAATGGTACGTTATCATATTTTGATGTACTCCCTCTATCCCTTATAAACGTTAACAAACCATTTGTGATATGGACTTTAAGTAGAAATTGTGAGGGTGCGTGGTTCATTTTATTTTTTTCCCTTGAGTGTATTATAATGTGTGTGGGTAATTTTTAATTGTATTATAAGGAGAGATGGTGGATTTTTTTAATATGAGAGTGTAAAAAAGTCGGGGGAGGGTTATATGGGGTAGGTAGAGTATGGATTATTTTATTATAGTGTAAAGATAGTGGAGGGGTATATTGGTGAATTTAAAGAGTAAAAATTGGTTTGTTAAGGTTTACTAAGGAAAAATATTTAGATGGTTTGTTAAGGTTTACAAGGGACGAAGGGAGTATAATATAAAGGGATATTTTATATGGTGCCCATGTATTTGGGGCTTTTCTACGTAGAGCAAAATGGTTTCTAAAATTCTACATAGTGGCCCTACAGTTTTAAATCATCTACATTGTGACCTTTGAAATCATGTTTTTGTTTCATAAGACTAATATATTTCAATTGAACTTATTTTTATTTTATTTTATTTTATTTTATTTTTTTTTGCGTTCTATCTTTTCTTATATGTCTTTCAATAACATGTTACAACTATTATGAGGTCCCTAACCACTCATTTTTGCACTTTTTTTAGTTCTAAAAGATTAGAGTCGTTATCTCCCAAAATTTGCATGACATGAACTTTGATGGCTTTTAAGTGACAGTTGTGGGTTATTTAGGTTAAGGAAGTATGTTGGGAAATGGGGCATTAATATGATCAATGAAAATATTTTCTTAACAAAATAGTCTGCGAGAGAGAACCACATAAACATTGTCAAAACTAAAGGGTATCATGTAGATTTTGATAAAACATTATCCTCCATGTAGAGAAATCCAAGACACAAGGACACCATGTAGAATTTCCCTGATCTGAAAATAGATGATAGCAAAGCAAAATAATTTTTTTAATTTTATTTTTTAAATAACAAAATTATTTGGGAAAAAGATGAATAATTACAAACTACATAATGAGTAAGGATAGTTAGTAATTAGATACATTGTGAGTAAATTAAATAGTAATATGTAGATAGACTCATTCATGCACTCATCTCATGTCATCAAAGGGAACAATGAAATAACACGATTAACTAATAATTAGTAGTTCATTAATACTTAGAGCTATTACAATCGTTATACGTGTTTGTTTTAGTTAATCACATTATGTATGCACGTGTCCCGTAACAAGTCATGGATATTTCAGCTTGCATTTGGTTAGATGTCCTATTTTTATTTTCTTTACCAAACAAATAAGTATTAATCTGTGCATCGCACGGGGCATGCAACTAGTACATTTTAAAATTCGAATAGTTATGAGATAAATGGTCAAATCAATAGGAACCAATAGGTTGTACGAATATTTAATTAAAAGTTTTTTTAAAAAAAATTCAACCAGAGTAAAATAACTTAGAATTTAGTAATGTATTACAAACCGTGCAGCGCACGGGCATAAACCTAGTATATATATAAAAGAAGCATTTTTCGACAGTGTCGGATGGGTCACATAGGAGAGCATTCAAAAACATTAACTGATTTGAAAAAATTAAAGATCTTATATGTTATTATATTCCAAAGAAAGGTTTATCTAATAAGTTAACAAAAATCTAATAAAGATTTCTTTATATGTCAATAAATGTTCATCCAATGTTAGTCAGAAACATGCCAAAAAAATACAATTATTATTTAAATATGACTTATAACTTTTATTCAACTTTTCAAAAATTCAATATTTAAACGCTATTAGAAAGAATGCAAAATGCTCTTTAAAATAAGACCCATTTATATTAGGGATGTTAATGGGTTGACAGTGTATTGTTCGTGTATACCCAATCCCAATCATAGACCCATTTAATGTGATTAAGTCTGGACCCAGATTGGTTTTATAAACATACATCAAATATCTAGATCCAATTGCATTGAATCTAGCGATTTGATTAACCAAAAAAAATGGGTTTGGCAAAATTATTACAATATAAAAATTGTATATAAACATCCAAAATAAAAAGATATCGCTATTATTAAGTTGTAAGAGTTGTACATTTATAGATGAATGCAACATCATTTTGTGTTTATTGTTGCAAAAATCAAACTTATTTTCCATTCATTTCAAAGTATAAGTCATTTTTTTTTTTAAATTTTCACACAAATTAAGAAATTATAAAAAACAAAAGGGGTAAAATGATACACACACACACACACACACACATTATTTTTGTTATTTTTCTTGTATTTATTGTTACCAAAGTAAATGTAAATCAATATGAAATATACTTTAAGTTTTGAAGTGTTTTGAATGTTTAACTTAAATGGTAAAAAAAAAAGTAATGAAACAACTACAGTAATTTAGAATTTAGTAATGTATCACAAATCGTGCATCGCACCAGTATATACAACAACTATTTTTTTTTAAAAAAAAAAATCTTATGTGTTAATCTATTCTATAAGAAGGTTAATCATATAAGTTAACAAAAATCTAATGAACATATTTTTATTTGCCAAATAAATGTTCATCCAAAGTAAGGGAAAAACCTTTCAAAAAATGCAACTATAATTTATTATACCGTATAACTTTTATTCAACTTTTCGAGAAATCATCTTTTTAACATCATTAGAAAGAGTGCTAAATGTATATTAAAATGAGACCCATTTGTAGTAGGGATGTCATTTGGTTGAAAATAATTTGTTCGGGTCCATCCAAACCCAATCATAGACCTTTAAAGGATACATCAAATTTCAAATTATTTTTGTTGTTTTTCTTATAATTTATTATTACCAAAGTAAATGTGAATCAATATGAAATACACTCTAAAATTTGAAGGGTTATGAATGATGATAAAGTGTAAAATCAATAGGTTACTTGAAAAACATAAAAAATCAACCAGATTAATAATAACTTAGATTTTATTAATGTATTAAGAACCGTGTAGAGCACGGGGTTATAGCTAGTAATAAGTAAATACAAGAAAATTACTCTTAATAATGGGTTTTAAACATTTTTACTGCATAAGCTGAGTAAATAATGTGAACAAGGACAATAATTTAAATTTTGACCATAGAACTTACGTGATATTTATGAAGGGTAAAATAGACACACAGGGGAGTATGTACAAAAATACTCATAAATTTTACAACACTAAGTATTGTTGGTGGATTTATAAAAGTCAGATGGACAGCTGATTAGGCTGGGCAGGCTTGACTAAACACAATTCGGTTTTGAAAAAATCATAACTAATTACGCAAAAATGTTATGGAGGCCTAAGAGGATGTTTTGAAAAGTTCAGGAGGTTTAATTTTAATATCCTAAGGTTTTTTAACCCAGAACCTAAAGACGAAGTGTATGTATTAGATCTAAGGTCCCTGTACACAAATTATTGACAATTTGCGCACCTCTGCTTCGTTTTCTTGCTGAGGATGACTCCGAACTTGAAATTAGGCATATGATATGTCCATGGAAATGTGAGATCCTAAGCTTTCCAACGCCACTAACCTCACATTTTTAGAGCTCTTAGGTCAAAAGTTATGCCTCGTCAAGACCTACGTTTCTGACGTCAACCAAAAATGGCGAAACGAAAATTTAAACTCCTCCAAGCCTTTTTATTTTACATATATATGCATGTTTAAGTCATTTTTTGTCATTTTTCATATTAACAAGAATAAGGGTGGTAGAAAAGAGAACCAAACAATTTATTTACACACATATTCTCAAATAACATTGCACTCATTCTTATCGAAAGAGTTTTGTGGTCTATGTCCCTAGTAGAGAAAAGCTCATGTGGTCACACAAGCTCTCCTAGACTTAAATGGGCCAAAATTTGGGTGCTAAATAAATATCCCAATATACCCAATACCTTGGTGATAAAAAAAAAATCATGGAGCAAACGTTGAGCACATTAATCTACAAAATTGACAAGAAATAAAAGTGGTGTTAAGGGTTGCCCTTGTTAACCAAAATAATAAGAAATAAAAGTGGTGTTAAGGGGTGTCCTTGTTAGCCAAAATGACAAGAGATAAAAGTGGTGTTAAGAAGAGCCTTTGTCAACGAAAATGACAAAAGATAAAAGTAGTGTTAAGGAGAGCCCTTATTAACTAAAATGACAGGAAATAAAAGTGGTGTTAAGGGAACCCTTGTTAACGAAAATTAAAAAAAAATAAAAGTGGTGTTAAGCAGGGGCGGATTTATGTATAGTTGTATGGGGGACGGGCCCCCCAGTACCACTAGTGTTGTATGGCTAGTTGATAAGAGCCCAAAACGGGTGTCCCCGGCTCAAATATTGTTGTGCCCCCCTGTTACTCTATACTCAAAAAGGGGGGAGAGAGAGACTAAATTAAGAAAAAGTTAAGCCTGCCTCGATAGTCGGTCACACAAACAAAGAAAAAAGAAGAAAAAATAAACAAACTAGAGAAAGTAAGGTGATGAGTTGATGACGGATAAGGTTCAGTTCTTTCTTTACGTGGGTTTTTAATTTATTATAAAAGCCAACATATTATAAGCATCAGCACAAGAGGATTTTGTCCTTAGCATACATCACTGAAGTGGTCTTATTATTGTTAAGCAAAGCAATTTTTTTTTAAAATTTTATTTTTTAAATAACAAAACTATTTGAGAAAAAGATGAATAATTACAAACTACATAATGATTAAGGATAGTTAGTAATTAGATAAATGGTAAGTAATTTAAATAGTAATATGTAGATAAACTCATTCATGCACTCATCTCATGTCATCCAGGGGGACAATGAAATAACACGATTAACTAATAATTAGTAGTTCATTACTACATAGAGCTATCATAATCGTTCTACGTGTTTGTTTTAGTTAACCACAATATGTAGTGTTGCACGTGTCCCGTAACAAGTCATGGACATTTCAGCTTGCATTTGATTAAATGTCCTATTTTTATTTGCTTGCTGTACCAAGCAAATAACCATTAATCCATGCATCGCACGCGGCATGCAACTAGTTTATAGTTACAATGGAGAATTTTAGAACTACTTGATATTTTTTCTATACACAATTTTCTAGAGAGATATTTCTTTACACAATTCTAGATTCCCCAAACTACCAGATGAGTATTAAAATTGACGCCCCTTTGCCACATGGATACAAAAAAAAAAAAAAACTCCGGTACCATATTAGTATTAAAAATGTAAGTTAAGTGCACTTAAGCCTAAAAAACTGCCGACGTGACTAAAATGCATTTTTGGCTTTTTTAATTCATTTTTGCAATTCGAAAATGTATTTCCTTATTTTCTTAAATAACTGCTGAGGTGATATTTAACTTTCTCTCTCCTTTTTAGCTTTCCCCTAACTACCTCAATGATACAAACAGAGGGGTCAAGCTAGGGTTCTTGAGGAAAATTATTTGAGGCAATTGTGAAAGACATAGAAGAAATTTTTGGTAGTGGGAGGTGAGATTGGGTTCGAGAAAGGTAATTGCTGCTGAAATTCGAATCAATTGATTGAGTCATGGCCCCAAATTGTTCTTCTCGTCCCAATAACAGTAGCAGTAGCAGTAAGGTAAGTACAAAATTTTCAAAATTTTCATATGTCTTATCCTTCTGGAGCATGTTTGTTAAGTGAATTATTGAAATTGCAGGCAAAGCGTGGGGGTGGTGTCAATAATTTACGTTGTGTCAAGAGTTGGTGTGAAGTGGCTAAGAAGGAGGAATTTGTGGTCTGTAGGTGTGGCATTGAAGCTGACTGCCTCCTCTCAATGACTGATGACAACCCTGCTAGAAGGTTTAGGAGATGTTCAAGAAGCAATGTCGGGGGTTGTAAATTTTGGGAGTGGGTTGATCCTCCCTTGTGTGAAACGGGGAGCAAATTGACTCCCTTGATTATGGATGACCTAATTAAATTGAAGAATTGTGGCTATGTGAGGGATTCATGCTTGACATGGTATGAAAGTGAACTTGGAAGGTAAAAAGAAGAGATTATGGAGCTGAAGAAGGAATTGGGAAAGCTAAAGAAAGATAAATCAAATGGGGGATCTAGTGGAGAAAGTAATACAATTGTTGTTTTTGTTGTTGTGCTTGTGGCTGTTTTGTTCCTATCCTTTTATAAAGGATTTGCTTGATGTAAGAAGGCAAAAAGAAGTATTTGAATGATAGTGAATTTGCATATTTTGTAAGGAGGATTAGTAGTAGTATTAGTAGTATCTTTTGTGTTATGGAATGCTACTTTGTAATGGAATGCTACTTTGTAATTGACAAAGCTTATGGAATGAAATCAGTTTGTTGTCCAAAAGAACTTGCCTTGCATTTGTCATTTCATTAATTTGTGTCTAAAAGCCATGTACACATCATATAATTAGTGGCTTCGAAAGAGAGTAATTAGTTCACAAAAAATACCCATCTATCACAAGTTCAAACAAGTACAAACTGTCACCGAAGATTAATAAATACCCATCTATTCACTGTTGCTGTTGTAGTTGTCCTTGGGTTGAAGTTTGACTTCCTTGCTTAATTCTCTTATGGACAAGGCTGCCTTGAGACAGTTGAAGTGACAATTGGTGGGTGAATACAATTCTGGGTCCTCTTAAATTTGGCCTATACAATTGCTGGCCCCTTGAACCATTGAAGACACTAATGCCAATAGGAGCAGCATTTGTGGTTCGTTCCCTTGATATGCCACCACCTCTACTCCCTTTTCCTCTCCCCCTGCCTACTGTAGCTGCACCATTAACAGTTTCCAACCAAGGTCTGGACCCTTGAGCGCCATCAGCTTGAGTGTTACCTCTCCCCACCCCTTTTAGACCCCTACTCAGCAAGAGGTATCACTTCTGTTACAGCTTCATCTAGGGTGCTTCTAATTCTTGATTTGCTTCCTTTTGGCCTGCCTCTCTTCTTGGTGTGTTGCTGTGAACTACCTCCAGCTTCACAGGTGCTACGCTGTTGAGATGGCTAAACAAAACACAAGGTCAAACATAAGAAACGTATCCCCCTAATGATATGCAAGTATAAACAAAAAAAAACCTCACTATAAGTAATAAGCTTAACCTGTTGTTGAGGTTGTGGTGGTGGAGCAGGGGGCAGCTCTTTTTGTTGTGGTAAGTGGAACCACATCTTCCACAATGAGTTGGAAAACCCTTCCTTTAATATTTTCCTAACTTTGGTGGTTCTTGAGGATCTTTCCTCCTTGTTGTCCTTCTTCTTCCAGGTTTTCTGCTCAAAATATTAGGAGGTAGCACCATGCCCTTACCTTCTTTATTCCAAAAGTAGAACCAGGTACAGGGTTGAGCAAATCAGAGTATGTGGCTTTGTATGTGTCAATATGGTACCATTTGGACAAATAATCTCCAGGTTGCAGCTTCATATAGAGAATTGCACTCATGGCATGTGCACATGGGATTCCAGTCAAATTCCAAATTCTACAAGAGCAGCTCGTTTTGCTTAAGTCAACAGCATGCCTTATCCCCCTATGCACAACCTCAAACCCAGTTTGTTCATCCTCACCATTCCGCTTACACTCACAATGTTTTTGTTCATTATAAGCCACTTCTAGTTTCAAACTAATTGTAGGGGCAATACCAGCTATGAACTTCCCCACCATGCTCTTTTTTTTCTCATTATGTCCATTAAAGCAAGCCTAATATCTTCTAACATGCTCACTATAGGTTTGTATCTTGCAAGTAGTATGAATGAATTAAAAGTTTCAGAGATATTATTGTCTACACAATTACAAAATGAATGACACTTAAGGTGAGACTTACAAAAAGTCTCAAGATCATAGGACATGAAATCAGAGTATGCCTGTTCATCCATCTCTTTCAAGATGGCAGCTTGCTCATCAAATTCACCTTTGGAGCTTGCCTTAACAGTTTTCCAGAACTGCCTCTCTAATTCTAGCCCCTTGTGTTTCTTCCTCCAATTGGTGAAAATATGTCTAACACATTGTTTGTGCTCTATCTCAGGCCATACAATGTGTATTTAGGGAACCAGACCCTAAAACATAAGCAAAAAAATATTTATGTCAGTATTGTAGTTGTATATATTATGTGAACTTAATACAATTACAAAAAAATAACCTCATTACCTTATGCATATCTGACAACACTGTCCATCCATCACTTGTTCCTATCTTCAAATCCTCATAGACTAATTTCAAGAACCAATCCCAGCTACTCTTCGTCTCACCCTCCACCACAGCCCATGCCACAGGGAACATGTGATTATTCCTATCCCTTCCTACTGCACAGAATAATTGGCCTCCACATGCATGTTTCAAAAAACACCCATCAACACCTATACTAGGTCTGCAGTGGTTGATCATGGTGGTGTTCTTCAGTGCACTAAAACAAACATAAAACCTATGAAATGTCTTAGGCTTACCTTGTTCCCCTTCAAGTGTTTTCAGTACACATGTGGTGTTTGGATTGGACTTGCATAACTTAACCAAATATGGCTTTAACAGCCCATATTGATTTTTCATCATGCTATCCAACATCATTTAAGGCTTTTTTGCTTTGCTCTACCACACTTCCTGATATTCACTATCACTTCAAATCTGCTCTTCATGTCGGCCTTCATTTCCCTTGGCAACATTTTGGGATTCCTCAATATCATATCCAAGTATTTTGTAGCAAGCCAATTGTCATCTATAAACAGGGGTGAAGCCAAGATTTTAAAATTTGGGGGGCTGAAATATATTTTATAAAATATTAAAACTTTAGCATTATAATTCTTTTTTACTTTATTAATATTCTTTTTATATTTTTTTTCATGAAAAGCAAAATCGTCAATCATATACGGTTTGAAACGCGATATTGAAAAAACTATATGTTAATAAATATTAAAGAATGAACCTGATATTTAAATATTAGTTATATTAAAGAGAATAGTTATTGATATTTTCTAATTAACTTCTTTATATTTGAGATGGCCAAAATTTTCAATTTTTAAACTAGGGCCAACTAAGTAATACCTTTAATTTCCTCAAAAAAGAAAAAAAAAAAGTAATACTTTTATTTTTTGGATAGAACAAAGTAATACAAAATAGTCTTAGAATAGGCGCTAAACCAGTTTGATAGCTAGGGAAACAAAAAAAAAAAAAAGAAAAAAAAAAAGAGAAGAAAACTAAAATGTGGTTGGAGCAAGAGTCGAACTCAAGTTTTGACTGACAACAGTGGTCTTATAATAGGCGCTGAACCAGTTTGACAAGTGAAGCCTTCCATTATTTTATTGCGTAGTATACTACTTGTTCTATAACTACAGGGGCCGAATAAGAGATTTTAAAGAATTTGGGCTGGGCAAGGGGGGCCTGGCTTATGCCAGCCCCCCTTGTAGCTACGCCCATGTCTATCAACCTATTCTCAAATGTTCTAACACAGTTGTGAATAGGCTGCATTGATTTAATTTGCCAAGCTGTAGGTTGCTCCAAGTCTCTGCCAGCTGATATCTCCCAATGACAGCCTACACACCCCACATTAATCCTCACATTGTCATTCTTCATATATATGAGGTCTTTATGCTGCTGAATTGAATACCAGAAGATGGCATCCTTGAGTATTTTCTTGCTTGCAAACTTCAACCCCGGTACCAAGTTAACTGCTCTCATATCAATCTTCTCATTGAATGTTTGATAATGAAACTTCTTTCTTTTCTTCACTTTATGTTTCTCCTCTGCACCTTCCTCCCCATCACACACCTCATCTTCAAGGGTAAGAGGGCCCTCATCATCTGACTCCCTCTTATATGTGACATAACCCCCTTCATAAGTGGTAAGATAACTTGGCCATTCAGCAGTCGAGGTACCAAGCTCAGGTTGGTCATCATTATTGTCCTTTTCATGCCTTTCTCCCTGCTCAGATACAACCTCTGCTGCACTTGAACCATGCCTATTGAAAATGTTTCTTCGATGCTCTCTTTGATTTCTTACATCTCTCTTCACTTCAGTCAACTCTTCATCATGATAAACAAGTGCTTTATATGCAATTTCATTATCTTCCATTGAATCCTCTGACTCTTGCCCTTGCACATCCACTTCCTCCCCATCAACACCAGTCACTGCCTCTGCCTCATGATTAACTCCTCTTCCTTGGCCAATACCAACATCTACATGCTCATTAATAGCGTCTATATCATCATTGACACCCTGCCCCTCATTGAAATTTACTGCCCTACATGCTTTTTTCTTCTTACCTATCAGAATTTCTTCTTCACTGTTATTAAATAATTCCCTAGGATCCATTTTATAGTTTTCACCATCAGCTGAGTCATCATCATCATGATCATCATCTGAGGCCTCTCCAACATAACCCTCATCATCACTGCACATCAGCCTTGAGAACTCATGTTGTTGGGTTTGTCTTCTTAGTCTAGGACTTCTCCTCAGATTTAATAAGGTGTTTGGGTCACATTGGGAAGGCCTTCTATGGGTTAATTTCTTCCTTACATGTGTGGATTCATGAGTTGTGCTTGAGGGTGCAGTAATTTGTGGTCCATTGGGCTGTGAAGTAGGTTTGGTGGTTTTTGTAGCTGTAATGGGGTCAATTAGAGAAGGTTAAGTACATTTTACTTGATGTGGGGGCTGATTTTTTTGGATTGGAACAATTGGATCAGCTTGCTCTGTGTTTGGGCCAGTGTGTACTGTGGTTGTGCTTTTTTTGTGGTGGGGGCTGGGGTTTTGTATTTGTTTCAGGTGGGGCAGGTTGTTGTGGGGTTAGATTCTCTTTAGCTGGATGATTTGTTTCAGTTGCGGCCTGATCTTGGGAGTTTTGGGAATATGTGGACTGTGGCCTCATCATATCCCCAATATCCACCTCCTCTAGGATATCAACTCTATGAGTTGTGTAAATATCAATGAAATTGTGCTCAAAAACATGCTCTCTCAATTGATCAAACTGATAATCTTGTATCAAAGCTTTTAAACCACTACTAAGAAAACCAACACCAGGTATTCTATACCACAACAAATGGACATTGTGATAATCCAACTTCTCCAATTCACCCATCAAAACATCCTTAGTAAATCAATACTTATAACATCCCGATATTTCCAATAATTAATATTTAGA